>WBMV01005710.1:753090-995974 GCA_013396655.1 Campylorhamphus procurvoides
CGCGCCCCGGCGGAGCGGGCGGCCCCCGGCGGGGCGGTGGCGGCGGCGGCGGACCTGGCGCACTTGCAGGGCATCCTGCGGCGGCGGCAGCTGTACTGCCGCACCGGCTTCCACCTGCAGATCCTGCCCGACGGCAGCGTGCGCGGCACCCGGCAGGACCACAGCCTCTTCGGTAGGCGGCTGCGGCGCGGCCCCCGCGGGGAAGGGTGCGGGTGCGGGTCTGTGTGTGCCTGTGTATGCCTGTGTGTACCTGGACGTGAGCAGCTGTGCTCTTGGGAGGCAGCTGTGATGCCGAGGCAGGTGGATGAGCCCTCAATACCGGCTTCACCCTTTGGCATTAGACCACCTAGGGCAGGGTAGCGAGGGAGGGTAGCACATCCCATGCGAGTCAGGAGATAGGCACATATTCTTTGCTCAGCCTGTGCTGAGGGCCTATAAGCACATGCGTACACCGGCAGGTTTAGTGGAGTGGGAAGAGTCGAGAGTCAGACCGATCCCTTTTGTATTCACTATTAGTATCAAGCTTCCTGAGTCTTTGTAGAAACGTATAGGTGACGGACTCTGGCATGCTGGTCCTTAGGCTGCATTAGACTGATCTGCTTCGCAGGGCGGAATGTTGATGCAGAGGAACCTAAAATGCCTCTTTGCTCAAATGCTGAAAATGCTTTCCAGTCAGCTTTCTCTGTCAATAAACCCCAAGGAGGGGAAGACAACCCCAAAATTTAAACGTTTCCTGAGATAGGAGAGTAAAACCTAGATACTAGTTGTGGGAGCTGGATATCTGAACAAACCTGCTGTTGTCAACTACACGTGAGTTTGGGTGTGTACTGATCTAGCAGTTGTAAAAATGTGATTAAAGAGTTTCCTATCATGCTCCCCATAGTCAAAACAATCTGCTGGAATGGCTCTCAATTGCTTTTATAACACATGAATATTTTAAGTAAAAGAGCAGTAGTCAGTCAGTTCTTCTCAGAGGGAAGATTTCCTACAGCATGTAAACATGAAATAAATCTTAGCTTTAAAAGAAAAATCAAGTTAGCCCCAGATCTAACATTTACTGGGCTTTTTAGAATTGTACTACGTTTTTTTCTACCGCTATTCTCAGTAGGTTTGTCTGATGTGGTTTCTTTGTGGGTTGTATCACCTGCTTATTATAGTTTTGAAAAAGGCTGGCTTTGAAAATGATATCAGAAAGACAAAATACCTCCACCTCCTTTATGGCAGTTTGTGCTTTAGCATCTGAAAAACTAGAGTGATTTATGTGTGATAAGAGTTTTTAATGCTTACTCTTTGTAAAGGATTTATTTTCTTTGCTGTTTGTTAATATAACTAAGAAACATGCCAAAGTTTAATTAAAATTCAAAACATTTTAAATTATTGCATAGTCTGGGCAGTCCATCTGTCTGAGAGTGGAAATTGTCCTGAAAGCTTAAATAGTAAGTGGACAAAAAGTCATAATCAAATGCGTTATTTAAAACTACTTACCTTAGATTCAGATCTTTTTTTTTCTAATATTTTGTGGTTTTGTTGCTGATCAGCAAAATCTTAGGTATGATTCTAGCACGACTTCTTTCTGAGGCTTTGTTTACATTGTTAACAACTTCCAAAAGCCAGTTCACACGTTCCCTTTCTTTCATGTTTTGTATGTACTGTAATCTGTGCTTATCAATTGGCTAAGTATGTTGTCTCACCCTTCAGGCTTCAAATAGTACTTCATCTCTCAAATACTTTATTTTATTAATATATATTACATTTTTGGGCAAAGGTAATATAAATAATGTTATAATCCAAACAGTAGCAAAAAAGCAGCATGTTTTATGTACTTAAAAAACCTGCACTGAAGAGAGCAAGTTGTGTCAAGAGGTGTGGGCCTGTCTGCTAGATAAGATGTCTGGCAAATACTTGCGTTTGGTTTTTTTTTTCCTGTGGGTAGGTTGTGTTATATGAAATTCCCATCTGTACTTTGATTTCCATTCAAATGATCTAATAATGGATGTGTTTTTTAAGGTAATTCTGTAGAAGTAATGTTTTCAGGTAATTCAAACCTATCTTCCAATGTTTGAGTAGGCCATTTAGCAAACAGTGTACAATCATTAGAGATTCCAACAGCATAGTACTGATGGCTTTAGTGCTGAATAAAATCCTTTCCTATTCAACATTAAAAGAAAAGTTTCTTAAATGGTGTAGGATTCATATTCCTAGACAAGGCTTCTCAGACTGCTTTCCTGTGAATGTTGTGTACATATCCACATAGTATTTGAAATTTCAGGGAAACTAGACTACATTTCTTATAATATGTACATTTTTGGTTGGCGCAAAATGAATTAAAGCAATTTTTTTTCCCCCAGGTATCCTTGAATTCATCAGTGTGGCAGTGGGACTGGTCAGTATTAGAGGTGTGGACAGTGGCCTTTACCTTGGAATGAATGAGAAGGGAGAACTCTATGGCTCTGTAAGTATTGCTTTCGTGTCAGCTCATATGTCTTGAGGTTTTGATTTGCTTCTTAACACTTGAGAAACTAGCTGAAGTCATTTCAGCTTTCAAAACACTAAAATCTTTTCCTGTTCAAATGTGTAATAGATTTTTGAAATACACAGCACAGCCTTGGATACTAAAGATTCAGTGGGAAAAGTTTTTCTGTCTTAGGTGAGCAGAGCTGAAAAGAAATATTCCTCTTAAATAATGAAAAATAGATAAATTAAACCAGTTATTGGAACAGCATTTATGTTACATGGTATCTAGTTCTATTTTATCAATTTTGTAAATGTATCATACTGCATACTGTCTCATCAAATGGAACTGGAAAACAGTTAAAAGGATAGTTATTGAACAAATAAATGACAATTAATGTAATACAATACCTGACTAACTTTATGTATAGTTTAATGCTCCTATGAAAATGAGCAGGTGGTACTTCCAGGTACCAACTTTTCAACCTAAGAGCATTCTTGCAAATCCTGGGGAAAAGAGCATGATACCATGTGGCACAAATAAGTGTGACAGTATCTTAGATCCTGACTGGAATATTTGTGTTTAAGAATGAAACAGCTATTGTACTCATAACAGTTGATTTGCGTCTGTTGAATAACTTCAACAAAATATAACTGTAGATTTTTACAATACTTTCAGGTTAATACCAGTCCTACTCTACTCCTTTCAAGTCTTAAAACATCTTGAGATAAAATATTCTGTTTCCCCACTTTTGGTGTGGTTATTCCAGTTTAAATTGTGAGAAGTGATACCACAAAGAACATATGGAAATACCTTCCTGATCTGTTATGGTCCCTCCACCAAATCTCATTTCTAGAACAGCAGATATGCCAAGACAGAACTCTACAAAATATAGTTCCTGTAAATCAGATTAATTTTAATGAAATAATAACTAATGGTTTCTTAGAGTGAGTGTTATCTAATTGATGTTTAGATCCAAAACTCTGTACGTCCAGGTCCAGGTTTCCAAACTTGTTAGGTCCACATACTCTCCTTGGCTTTGTTTTGTTGACAGTTAAAAGAACAGTAAGGCTACACAAAACCTAAAGCATTTTGTTTATATTTCATGTCTTCAGATATCTAGAGACAGCTTAATTTATTTTTCTTTTCTCTTTCTTTCTGCAGGAGAAGCTAACTTCTGAATGCATCTTCAGGGAACAATTTGAGGAAAACTGGTACAACACTTACTCTTCTAATGTGTACAAACATGAAGATTCAGGGCGGCGATACTTCGTAGCGCTTAACAAAGATGGTACTCCCAGAGATGGGGCAAGGTCCAAAAGACACCAGAAATTCACACATTTCTTGCCCCGGCCTGTGGATCCTGAAAGAGTTCCAGAACTGTACAAAGATGTGTTAGGATACAGCTGAAGAAGGAGGCAGCTTTGGAAAAAACCCAAACTGGAGCTGTTGCCCTTGCTTTCGTGGCAGTGTGAGCATGAGGAATGTGCAAAGGTCTAGGATGTTGGATGCAAAGAAGCTATTTTGTGAAGGCAAGCCTCCATTTTCTAACCTTCAGATTTAGGAGATAAAGCCTTAATGCTGAGAGTGGACAAGCCTCCTTGAAACTTGCAGAGTTGTTTGGTAGCCAGTAACCAGAAAGAAGGGTGACTTCTTAATAAATAACAAACTCTTGAAATTTTGTCTGGATTACCTGTGGTCAGTAGATTAGCAAAGATCTACCTACATCCTATGAATGAGACGATGGCTGGAAGAATTAGAGACAAATGGACTGTAAAACAGTAATAAATCCTGAGAACTGTATATGAAGTTTTACTGGCTCCGCTTTAGTGATGGACGTTTGATGTTAATACATCCTAGCCAGAGCTGTAACTTTTATTCAGGATGGACCTATTTATACATCTGCAGATAGCATATATTTATTTTATATATTTATTTATTAAAGAGTTTATTTTTTACTGGGATATGAAGAGAATACAAGCCCCTAACCCCAATGAGAAATCATTTACAGTGCCAATATTTACTCTGATTAGTGTCATGATACAGAAATGACATTGCAAAGCATCCAAAACCTGAACATTCATATTTCATTGTTTATCAGTTATAGATAAGTCTATATTTTATGCACATATCATTGCCTTGTAACTGTCCTTATTTGGAAAAGAATGTTTCATTTTCTGTATCAATGAGAGTGCCTTATGGATCTGTGTGAAAGTCAAATGCACATTTAAAAAGAGAATTAAAAATTATTTCACTTTATTTTGTTTATTGTTATTTTTAAATTGAGAATGTCCTAGCACACTATGTGTAACATTTCAAACCTGCAACAATTGTGAAGAGTGTATTGCAGTTACCTTGAAAGAAAAAGTAGCACTAGGTCTTGAAATTTTGATTAAACATGCTTGATAGCTTTTTGCCAAAGCGTTCCTACTATCTTTACTAACAGAAAAATAGCTATTCCCTGTATTATTCTTGTGTAGGGTTTTCATCACTATATAAGATGTTTTAATTATATTCCTTATTAATATGTTTAAGGGGAAACAAGTTCAGAATGTGAAGTTTCTGATATTGCTGAATGAAAAGCTTCTGAAAGTGAAGATTGTTTCTCTGCTGAGTACAGAGAAGCCTAAAAAGACAACTCTTGTCTTAATTCCTCATTTAGGGAATATTTTCAGCATAAGTTTTTCTGTGAAAACTGTCAGGACAGAGATGAGCTGGGTCTCTATACTAATCCAGTTATACAACAGGTAGATCACACTAATTTTATTCAAAACTCTCAGTTATGAAGCATAAACTCAACTCCATATTAACTGTTGTGAAAGTTTGTTCTCTCTGCAAGAATACCAAGGGTTAATGGCAGACATATATGATTTTGGCCTAAACCTGGTGAAACTTGCTCTCAGATGATTTGCGACGTGCATGGACAAGGTCAGCCCAGGAGAAGGACTACAGGTAAGGCAGTTCAGGAGAGGACAGCAGTATCTATACTGTACCAGACCCGGTCTCAAGTTTCAGATGCCAATGCTGACAGTGGACTCTAGCTCAAAATAGCTTTTTCATTCAGTTTCATGGAATTATATGGTTCAAGTACTGCACACACATCATTTAAATAAAATCAAGGTATTTTCCAGTGTATAGCACACTTGCTAGAACCATTGATGTACCAGAACTTCTTCCAATCTATAGTGAGAAGTGGATGAACATAGATTACAGAGGGACTGTGGACAAAATCATTTTACTTTCTGCCAAATAGAAAAGGAATGCAGCTACATAAAAGCATGTTTCAGCACTTCATGCCTAGCAATATGTAGCTTACTAAGGTTAAAGGTTTTATTTACGTTTTCTGGAAAATCAGGAATGGAAGATCTACAGTGCACTAGAAACAGTTTAGTAAAATAATGTTGTAATGCGCTTCCATTTAACATAAAATAATGATTTTTTTTTATGGGTGGCACTGGTTCCCATTAGTAATAGATCAATAACTGAAGACAAAAGTTTATGCTTTAAATAGAAAATTTTTTCCTCTGCCTCTTCAAAAGTAATTTGTTCCATATAAGTTGTGTAAAACAGGAGTAGCTGCTGCTCAGGATGAAATTCCCACACATTTGTGGCAAACACTCACTGTTTAAACCATACAATAAAAGTTATCTCTCTTTGGATTAGCAGTTTACTGTTAGTCTTCAAAAGTAATTTGCAAGTATCAAGGGCTGTAATCATGCTTATTATTGTTATGCAACTTTTTCCAAAGATATGATGCATTCCAGGGTCATATCCTTCTTTTTGTTTCTGGTGTATTGCCATTGAAGAAATATATTGAGTTTTTTTATTTCATCTTACTTGCAGCATTTATTTGATCTCTGCCAAATTCTGTCCATCATGATCTTCAGATGCATTTAGCATTTTTCTAGTTTGAAAATGGTGGATGAGAAAGCAACACCTCAAAATAGGTATTCTCACATGTTAGTAGACTAATAGCTTTAGTTGTCAGTTGGATTTTTTGTGTGGGGTTTTCACTCCCACTGCAGAAACCCAAAAGGATAGAGGGAGAGGTTTGTTCTGTTCAACCAGTAAAATTAAGGATCTAGTTTATCACTCATTGCCTTTTGTATTACTCTATCAGTGGGCTGCTCTTAATACTATGAAGATGGTAATCAGAAGGAGATGACATTGTTCAAGGTTCAGAGGAAACCTCTGAAGGCAGAGAAAATGCCACCTCTTGAAATAAATCCCTGCATGGTTGACTGTCTTTTTTTTTCCTTCCCCATGGCAGGAGAACCATTCAAGGCAGTTAATACAGTTTGTGTAGCAGTTTCAGCCCCGATTTCTGCTTCCCATGAATTCTTCTTGTAGCTGTAAGACCTGGCCCTCTGATCTCAGAGCTGGCTGGAAATTGAGTGCTCCATGCCAGTTCCGTATTTCTTCATATATTTTGGTTTTCGTTGCTCTCATTTCCATGTTGTGTCAGGAATAACATACTGGCCATACAGATGACTTTATGAAATCCAGGAGGAACCTTGACTTCTGAGCATATTTGAAGTGAAATTGTTACTACTACTAATCTTTGTGCTCTTGATCAGAATGCAGAAGGTAGAATTCTTAACAGCTTTCTGTGGAAGTTTTTCAGTTGTAATAGTAACCAGATACAGGAGAACCCAAAGTTTTACAGAAGTTTTGACAATCCTGTATGAGTTCTTAGCATTCAGAGATTCATGGTCAGAAAACACAAAGGTGTAGAGGCTTCTCAGGTGAGACATACTTAACCATGACATCTTTACAAAGAAGTTGTGTGCAAATAGGAGGAGAAAAAAAATCCGAACAGGGAAGAGGTCAAACAGTTACTTCTATTGCCAGTTGGAGAGAGATTAAGTTTCAAACAGAAATTGGTTGGCAGGTTGCCAAAATAACTGTTTCATCTGCAACATGATCAGACACTAGAACCATTCTGGAAGTTTAGGAAAAAAGAAAAAGTACTGGATTAAAGCAGTGGTGACAGTATCTCTCTGTATTTTTAATATAACAAAAAGTGCTATTGGTATTCTCTTATTATAGCAAGTCTCTGATAAATGTAATTCATGGGGAGAGGAGTAAAAATGTTAGGCAGTCTTTTGACAATGAACTTAGTAAAAATGTACCTGTGGTGAAGTCCTGATTTACATATTTTGTTCAATTATAGGAAAATTGAATCATAGTTTATTCCCACCTAAGATTCCACAAAGCACATACTACTTTCATGGATATCTTGAAAATCAATTTATGAATAGAACCCAACTAAGGTAACATTTGTCTCTCAAATGTAATATTTTAAATATATATCTATTCTATCCTATATTTATGAAAGGTGCTTTTCGAATTAGTTACAGGAGTTTGGCAATAACAGTTTCAGTCACTGACTGTTTCAGGGGACATGTTTGTCTAATATTCATGCAAGATCTTCTGTCCTTCTCAAATTCCAGTGTCTATAAGGTGCCATAGACATGAACATGGGTCTCAAGGAGGGTAGGTTTGAGTGGTTTCATCTATAGGTTGCTGAGGTATCAGTTGATGACAAGCAACTATGCCTACACCAAAGAGTTTTTAGTAGTTGATCCCTATTGTGTTGAAACTTCTGGATAAAAGCATTAAGTAATAGTAGCTGCCAAGTCATCGATCTCTGCTAATGCTGATTCTATGTCAGCTAGTTTGCTGGAGCCAGAAAGTATAATTTTCTTTTCCAGTAGACATATGGATGGAAGCTTGGTATAAATAGGACAGAAGTGAAATGATAAAAGGGGAATATTCTCAGGACTTTCTGCAAACACTGAGAAAATTTTCACAATTAGTAAGTCTTCCTTACTTAAGAGCCTACTTATCAGGTGGGTTATCAAGTTTTGAACTCCAGCCAAAAACTTTTTTCTTTTCAACTGGACAAAGACTGTGTCTTCATCTCCCAGATTTGACACTACTTTGGCCATCTACCCTTTCTGAAAACTAGCACGATCCAATGACAGCATGAAAAGTCAGAACTGCATTCTGATCTTTGTTCTGCCTTTTCCTTTAGCAATTCAACCTTGGGCCTATCTATTTAATCTTTATATCTCAATTTCACCACCTTTAAGGGGACATTGTGTCTAATTAATCATTGATGCAGAAAAGTCTTATAAGACATATAATTGTGTAAATTTGTCAAGAGTTTTAACCTGTTCCAGAAGGGGCCTTTTAAAGTGACGTATCCCTTTGGTAACTTTTAACATGAAGATATGAATGCATGCTTGTAATCTACTATATTCTTGATGTGATTTAGATCAGGTTTTGATTTTAAAATGTCAGGTGGTAGCTTTTCGTGTTCAGGAAACTCCTTGCCATGATTCTACCAATCAAACTTTCACAACTGTAGTATTATCCTCTATGATTTGGTCTATGGATCTGGATACCTGTTTTTTTTTCTTATTGATCTCTTTGCAGCTGATCCAAACGAATCCCTACTCTTGCTTCAGTCATTCTTCTTCAAACAAATGAAGAGTAGATTTTTCCTGTGAGAAGTTTGCTTTGTCAAACTTTTCTTTGTGAGAATCCAGTACTAAACAGTCACCAAATGGTCAGGAAATGCTCTTAATTCTATGCTATTATCTTTACATATGAACTAGAAACTGTGAACTCTAATCCCTGTGTGGTGTAGTACCTAGTTACTCACAATTCATCTTTTAGGCCATAGTGCCATGGGTATCTTTTCCAAAAATCACAAGGTCTCCTGATGAGAGTTTTGTGCTTGTGATTGCTGAACTCTGTATGTACAAGGTACACTATGAAATGCTCACTTGACTAGATATGTCTTATGGCTGTATTCAAGTACCATTGCAAGCACCACATTACCTTTGATTTATTACTAAAAAATGAGTCTAAGATACCCTCATTTATATAGTGGTTGTGGTTTTGTAGCTTGTAACCTCAGTTAACTCCTCAAGCTTACTGTAATGAGGAGGTAAATTCTTTTATCTAGGAATGTGTCTGCTAATCTTAACTATGTAAAGTGTTCTCCATTCTGTGATGGTGCTGGGCAAATAGCTGCAATAAGACTTTTCTGTAGGTTTTCTTCATGATATATACACCTCAAAAAGCTCAAGTCATCTAATTCTAGCTTATTAATAGTGTTTGTCTCAAGCTGTTCTATCTGCTCTCACCTTCTCTAGGTCACTGTTCAAGGTGCATTTCCTATCCCTGAGCATCTCTGAAACAGATCTCTTGCAGTTCAGCAGTGCTTTTTCAAAAACTCAGGAGAGCAAAAATAAGGGACATTTCATAACCAGGTACTGTGTTTGTTGCCTTTGGCAATTAGTGCATTCAGGATCAAAATGCAAAACTGTCTCAGCTGTGCAGTGTAGTAGCCCTTGCTACTTTTGCATATTTAGGCATCCCCTTGACAGTGTTTCAAATGAAAAGGTGACAGATGATGAATGGCACATAGGACTCTCATGTGTTTTCATATTAAAAAAAAAAGATACTATTGTTTCAAAACAGCAAAACTCTTTTATCCCATGAAGAAACTTCAATAGTTCTATGAAAAGTTTGGTTGCTTAAAAAGTTAGTGAGTGTGCCCATATGTTTTCACATGATTCTTTTATGATGCTGGCCAGCGATGATGAAATTAGCATGTTTTGATCTATATACAAGTCGTTCATAAAGAACTTGAAAGGAGTAGTTAGGAAAATCCAAGTGCTGAAACATTTAAGATATACTTTCTGGTCTCACTTTTGTGTGATTGTCAGCCAGGGACTATCATGATCAAGGTAGCTTGCCAATTGCCTGCCACAGTAATAATATTTATTACTGTAGTGGGGATTTCCTATCAGAGATCTGAAGACAGGCTTTTATACATTGCTTCTCCTAGGTAACCTATTCAAATCAGCAGAAGAGATCTGATACGAAAGGAAAATAGTCAAAAGATATATATTTTTGATCTTAGGGTTTATTTGAACTTCATTTTTTTTGTTTGGGTTTTCCTTCACATAGGTGATTAAAAAGACAGAAGGAAATTGGCTGATGTTCTGCTTTTCTATACAAAATTCATAACTATTTAGTGATATTGAAATGAATGTATTTTGCTACTGACTTATGAGGTGTAACATTTATTTTTTTCATGCTACTAGAAAGTAGAGATATACAGTTTCACAGGAAATTTATCTCTTTTAAATCTGTTGGAAATATATGGGAATACTCATCTAATCAAATCATAACTGGCTAACATTTCTGTTTCTCTTTTCCTAAGTCAGAAATAGACAGTGTTGCAAAGCACTGAAAATGACAGGATGGGGTTAACATATTGTGAACAATTCCCAGTCCCATGTCCTTGACTATTTGCAGAAACTATGCTCTCTATGCAGTTGATTCCCTCCAAAAGTTGATCTGTCAGTCATCAATTTTTCTTCTATGTACATAACCTACTCTCTTAGTTTCACAAGTACATTCACCTTGATGAGCAAGCCATAGTCTTCCTAATTACCCATTTTTACCTACTTTTAGAAACTATAGCCTGAGTTTATTTTCCCACCATCTCCTCTTTCATTGGAGAGACTTGGACTTTTCCAATAAAGGCTACGCCCCTGTTGCTTGCATTGTTTAGTGTTTACTGCCAGCGACAGCTCTGGATTTTGAACAGTTGCCCCTGCTTTTACAAAGGGACATATGCTCCTGCTCCCGAGGAAAGCACTGCCTTACCTCCCAAGGCATGCCAAACCCTCACCCAGTGTGGCTGCCTTAGCCTGCAGCATCAACACTGATGTTTCTGTGCAAAGAGATGCAGCTGAGGGAGATAAAGGAGCAAGGCTACAAAGCACAGAATGCCTGAGTACAGGCAACGTGCTGAGGGGTGTGAGGGGCAGCAAAGGTGTGTGTGCAGGGAGGGCAGGCAACAGCAGCCGGACATCAAACTGCTCTGCTAGCATTTAGCCCTTGGTTATGTAGCTGGAAAGCAGGATCAGAAACTGTCTGGTCTGAGACAGGTCTCATTGGCTGTCTATCCTTAAAAGGCAGGTGAATTTTTTTTCTTTTAAAAACATTCACTAGAATGTTCACCTTCCGTATTCTCTGAACCACAACACCCAAGGACTCTTGTGATAAAAGTTTTCATATCTCTAAAAGTTCTGATTTTATTTTCCAGTTAAAGAGTCACAAAAGTGATTACTGGCAAACATGATGTTTTTCTCACACTCTGCAAGCTATACAGGGAACACAAGTTCATTTGATAGGGAATTCAGATTATTATTTTGAAACATGAATATATTCACAAACAAGAATGTGAGAATATTATGTTTCAAATCTTAGTTAATATCTCATTGTGTCCAATGAAAAGATACCCATAGGTATTTCAGCAGGAAGGCAGGATAGGACATACTGTAGAGCCATTAGTGAGAGCTTCAGCTTTACTGGGAACCTTAGCCACATATGATGCCTCAAAGAAAAGTCATAAAACATGATCTGCAGAATCTGTTTCCTGTAATCATCATCTTCATCATCATTATCACCATCATCCTGGCTTTCATTTTTTTTAAAGATGACAGTTTAAAAATTGCATTTCTCCTTGCCAGATTAAAGCTGTCATGGAAAAAAAATACAGTGCCTAGCCCTGTAGATTGGACAAAACAGGAAAATATTGGAAAAGAATATTTTTTCATATGCTATAATTACTAAGATAACTATTTTCTTTGACTGTGTTTTTTCCTTCTATTTTTAGTAGACATGTCATCCCATTATGTATAGTCTTCCTGCACCCAGAGGGGCAATGATAATGTCAATTTTCTGCTTTCTAATTTCCTGGAACCTAGTAACTTGCCAATAAAGTGAAGCAGAAAATTAAATTAAGAAAATCCTATCTTTTTAATGAAGTCTGAAAAGAAAAGTGATGGGCAAGTAATCATGCCATTTAAATACAGCAAAAAACCAAGACAAGGCACAAAAGAGGTATTTCTATATGAGACACAAACTTATGGCCTGTGATACGCTTATACTGGTGCACAACACTGGTAAATATATTAAAAAACAAAACAAAACAAAACAAAAAAGAAGAAACATGCTAATTTCACACAGATGGGAAAATCCAATCAGTTCTGATAAGGTGCAAAAATAACAAGTAGCCTGAGGTAGGGCTTTGCAACACATCTGCTGTAATTTTTTACCCCTCAGACCTCTTACCTTTCACAGAAATGCATTTCCAGCCTTCAGGGCAAATGCCAGTAAAGGACATGGCATTTTGATAGTATGTCTCTCTAGAGGACTAGGTGGAATTCTAAAGAATCAGAGATTCTTAAAATGCTTGTCACATCAGACATTACTTGAAAAGTAATTCCTCAAAGAATATTGTGAAACTAAAGCAGTCCACTTTAGCATACTGCCTGAGACTTCTGTATATGGAAGGACAAGACAACATTAAGGAAGGTGCTCTCTCTTATCAGGCACCTATAGGACTGGTCCTGTAACCTCGAAAAGTACAATCAAAAGGAAAAGAACATCAGTAACACTGTTGGCACGATGTACACTGTAAAAACCGAGACAAATATAAACTCATTTTTCAAACTGGGAATTATTTTTTCCCAGTAAAAGTTCTGCTGCTGTCAGAACAATGGATGATAAATAAATGCTGAAGAGCTAGTCTAGTTTCTTTGCTATAATTTCCCTCCAGTAAGACTGAAACTCTATTTATTATCAAGAAGTCTAAATGTATAGATCTGTATGCATGGGATGACTCAAAATGCTGACCACAATTTGTAGGTGGAAACTGAGTTTGTATGTTTTGGTGACAGAATTTATTCCCGGGGAAAAAAAAAAATCATCTGCAGCATGGGGCACTTGAGAACAAGCTGTATTGTGGGGAGAAACATACACATAGCATGAATAATTTTTATTAGTAGTTTTCCCTATGAACAATGGTGCTAGGTCAGAGTAGAAGGTCTGTCAGTCAAGCTCAGTTTCCTATATAATGTCCAATGCCAGATGTGAAGGACAGAAGACAGGACAAAGAGAAGCATATAGTGTTATTTTCCCAGTACAATTCTTTCATCCTCCAGCTTCTTGCTTTACTTCATGATCAGTCATATCAATTACTTTGGTGTTATCTTTCTTAGATTTGGTGTACATTAATGCAGAAGTTCCTTTTTCTTTTTTAATACTCCTTCCTACTTGATAGATATACCAAGGGAGGAAAGGAGTATAAAGAAACTAGTAAAGAAATAAAGCTGTCAGATGTGCTTTCAGTTCTAGAAGAATAAGATTTTCTGAAAATTAACATAGCAGGTCTTTGCACTATGGATTCAGTTTTTAGTGTAGGAAGGGGGCTGTGATACAAGAAAAATAATTCTCTCATTGTTCTTGGCCTTGTGAAGGCTCTTTACAACAATCTGTTAAAGCAGTTTCAAACTTTCATCTGGAGCTGACTTGAATCTTAGCTGCCCTAAGGATCTAAAAGATACAAAGATTGTTTAAAACTATTGGTGCTCTCATTATATTGATTTCTGCAGCACAGGTTTCTTGAATAGAACCTAGCAGTTAAAAATGACAGCAACTAATATGTTATTTATTAAAGGTATAACTTTTTGGCAAGAAGAATATATTGAGTCAGTTATCAAATTTAGCATCTAATTTTAAAACGCATTCCCAGATGTAAGATCTGAAGATTCCAAAATGTAAAAATAAATTTGTTTTTGGAAAAAGATTGTTTTATCACCTAGCATGAAATCATCTGCTTTTCTTGGTTATTATGAAACACATAAGTATAAAAGAATAAGAAATTTGTTTTGAATGTTACACTGCCATCTAATGAAATAACTGTAAATTACATGAAAACATCTCACTACTTTGTCATCTGTTTTTGGAAGTAGGTGGTATGGGATACAAGTTCATTACTAATAGCATTTTTAGTCATAAGAAAACAGTACCTTTATTAATTAGCTAACTATTTATTAATACGACACCAATACTAGTTTTTCATATTAGTAATTAATGTTATTAATAATTGTTATAATTTAAAATAAGAATTAGCTGATGATATGGCAAGCAGCTGGAAAAACTCATGATAGTTTTAGACATGATATTTAAATAAAACTGTGAACTAAGTAAATACAGTGAAAAAGGTTTTCTCCAAAGACATGAAAACTCCAAATTAAATGAAATTTCATTTCATATGTCATAATAGACTTTTTTTTTCCTGTGAGTCATGTAATCCTAAACAGAGTATTTGCAGTGCCAGAAGTTGTTTTCACCAACTAAGGCACATAAGTTCCTAAAGGAGTTTTGGGAATGGAGATACAGGGAGTAATGACCATGGTCTCTGTTTGCAGTGTGGTTCTTGAATGAACTTGAAAAGTCACTAAGGGAAAATCCTGCCCTACATCTGTCTGCATAAAAGTACTCAAACACAGTAGCCCTGGTATGTGGATGTGAAGCAGGATAAGGAGATAAGGGTTCATAGTGCTTCATTTTTTGGGACTATTGGAGACCAGCTGGGATCCAGCCCTGTTTGGATTTCCCCCATACTGGTGATTCTGGGGGTCTTAGGGAGCTCCTAAGTAGCTTGCTGGCAACTCTGGGTGTAGGGCTGAGTGTCTCAGCATGGGAAGATGGTGCATGAGTCCACTCTGCACGGTGCTATGGACTTATGACAAAAGGGCTTTCAGTCTGAGTTTGATCTCTAATTACAAAGTCAATTAAAAATAACCCTACTCTTGGTCCACTTTCAACGGTGGCAATGCTAATTGGAAGTAACCTTATTAGTTGTTGTGTTTGTGTAACAAGCCCCACTGTGAAGAACACTTAGAGATGTCAAAACACTTCACTATAGACAAATAAACAACATTGCTCATATGTCTATTAATTCACTACTGTGTGTTTTCCTGCAGAGTGTAACCATTAGTATTTATTTTGCAGTCTCTGTTGGTATTATGCTAACATGGCTAAATCTAGTTGGCTATGCCATAGTAATAAAGACATTGATTTTTCACCAGTGTTCCTTGGCTCATCCTGTAGCTGAAACTTGACGTAACAAAAGAGGAAAAGGCAGATACACTTACAAGTAGCATAGTCTCACCAATCACCAAGTCTGAGATCTGGCTTCTTCAGTGAATGAGAGCATCTTGTTGATTTTATGGAACATCAGGATCTTCACACGGGGAAGATCAAAGGGCTGTGTTATGTTTCAATACATAACTTTATGGGACAGATGGAATCCACTCAGAGAGACCCATGACACTCAGGGATAGATTATCAAAAGTTTCAGACACTAGAACCTATTAGTGTGTTCAAACCTTCATTCCAACACTGTCAACACTTTTAAGCTCTGTTTAAAGCATCAGTATACAATTTAACTACTGCAAAAGTTCAAATGGAGGTTAAAAGGATGGGCTAAAGGATGTGGCAAATCAAAAGAAATTTTAGGTTGCATTTTCTTTGTTTCCACACAGATATTTTGTGTTAACTTTTGGATATAGTTTTGTTTAGCAAGGGAGGAATGAATATTCTTGTGAAGCATACCAGAACCTGAAACATTTTTGGTCAGGTAATAAACATTAAAATACTATATGTCCTTGCCTCAGATCTTGGACAATGAAAACCACTTTTTGCTCGGTCACTGTTGAAAACATTCCAGGAGTTTCTATTAAGTAAACCAAACACACTCAGGAAGAAAGGAAGATTGAACTCACCCCTTTAATAGCAATCTCATTAGATTTTGTAAATTCCCATATTTGCTGATATTTTGCTTGATAATGGATTCTAGTGCCCTGCTAAACTCATCTCTTTTTTGAGGGAGACTCTAACTGGGACTTCTGCTTTGTTTCTATATGTGCCAGACTCTGTGCTCTGGAGTTACTCTTCAGTGGGTTTTAACTCTGAACCCATTTACTTCCTTGACCAAGGTGACAGATCTTATAAGTAGATGGTTTTGCTCTGCTACCCTTCCAAATCTTATCCAAGATCTTATACTGTAGCTCCTTTAATTAATGTAACCTAAGGGCTCTCTTTTCCAGATCTCCAACGTTGTGCAGATTCTGATTTTATGGAGAAAACATGCAAAGTTGAAGTTGGGTATTTTACTCTACCTAGAACAAGAATACAGAAATCTAGACCATGTAACAACAAGGGCTTTCAGCCTCAGATTCCTCATCACTTTTAATAGAATCATGGAATCACAGGATTTGTGGAGTTGGAAGGGATCCACAAGGATTATTGAGTCCAACTCCTGGCCCTGCACAGGACAATCCCCAAGAGTCACCCTGTGTGCTGAGAGTATCATTCAAATGCTTCTTGTACTTCATCAAGCTTAGTGCTGTGACCACTGCCCTGGGGAGCCTGTTCCAGTGCCCAGCCACTCTCTGCATGAAGAACCATTTTCTAATATCCAACTTCAACCTCCCCTGCCACATCTTCAAGCCATTTCTCCAGGTCCTGTCACTGGTCACCACAGAGAAGAGATCAGTGCCTGCTCCTCCTCTCCTCTTCCCCTCATGAGGAAGTTGTAGCTGCAATGAGGTCTCCCCTCAGTCTCCTCTTCTCCAGGCTGAACAGACTAAGTGCCCTCAGCCAGTCCTCATACGCCTTCCCCTCAAGGCCCTTCACCATCTTCATTGCCCTCCTTTAGACACTCCCTAATGGCTTAATATCTTTCTTACATTGCAGTGCCCAAAACTGCACACAATATTCCAAGTGAGGCTGCCCCAGTGCAGAGCAGAGCGGGACAATCCCCTCCCTTGACCAGCTGGTGATGCTTTGCCTGATGGCCACCCCCCGGAACACGACTGGCCTTCCTGGCTGCCAGGGCACTGCTGGCTCATATTCAACTTGCCATTGAACAGGACCCTCCGGTCCCTTTCCGTGGCACTGCTTTCCAGCATCTCATTCTTCAGTCTGTTCATACATCCAGGGTTACCCCATTCCAGATGCAGAATCCAGCACTGTCCCTTGTTGAACTTCATATGGTTGGTCATTGCCCAGCCCTCTAATTTGTCAAGGTCTCTCTGCAGGGCCTCCCTGCCTTTGAGGGAGTCAACAGCTTCTCCCAGTTTTGCATCATCTGCAAACTTGCTTAGTATTCCTTCCAGTCCTGCGTCCAAGTCATTGATGAAGATATTGAAGAGCACAGAGCCTAAGATGGAGCCCTGTGGAACCCCACTAGTGACAGGTCACCAGTCTGATGTCACCCCTTTCGTTATTACCCTCTGTGCTCGACCTGTGAGCCAATTGTTCACCCACCACACCACATGATGTATTTACTTTTGAGCACTCTTAAAGCCCTATTTAGAGACCTGCCATTCTCTGCTCTTCATTCAAATGGCTTATTTTATGGAACAGTTAGCCTTTCTCAAATTGCTATTGAGAAACCTCCTGTATTTAGGACTTTCTGTGAGTTGCTTTCTGACCCACATGAAGTGATGACATTACCAGGCTATTCATTTAATAATTTATTCCCCTTTGGGCTTCAGGTTTGAAAAATGAAATGATACCTTAAATGATAGCCAGCTCTTAATCTAATTGAAGTGTCATATGAATAAATAAAGGTTTAAGAGCTCTTGCTGAGTAGTTCTGTAGATTTTTTTTTTCACATGGAAGCAAAGATGAAAAAACAAATAAGTTTCACCTTCAAACCAAATGGAGTTCCTGGTATTAGTTGGGATCACCTATTTTTAAATGTGAAAAATTTCTGCTAATGCTTCCAACAAAAATCACAGCTTCTGCTACTTCTTCATTGGTGCAATCATTCTTTATTATAACTTAGGTGTGGGAAAAATGCATAGTTTGCACAGCTGTCATTATACTTCCAGTCTACCCTTTCCACCTAATCGATTCCACCCTTTCCACCTTGACTCTACTTACTGCTCTAAGAACTATCTTCCATATGCAATAGCTCATGTTATTCCAGTACACAGTTATAGGTTTTCAATTTATTTAGAAATTTCCAAGCAATAATGGAAGACACTAGAAGATATATTCTGCATGGAATGATGAAGGAAGCAGAAGGCAGCACCACCTAAAATGACATATTAGCTGCACTTGAACAAGTTTTCACAGTTAGGCAAACTGCTTTTATCTACAATGGCAGTTACCCTGTGTGGATTATGATAAAGGTGACTGAGAACCGAATAATGTGAACTGCGTTCTTAGTATTGATTACAAAAGGAGAGAAACTGTCAAATATTCTTCTTTTTGAAAGACTAAAGAATAATGGAATGTAAAAACTGCTACAACACTGGCCCTTGTTTGTTTGTTTGTGACACCAGCCCTCTGCGCTTCAACAAGAATACTCAGTGCTTATGGACTGCTTATGGCCAAAGCAGACCCAGTAGATACTTGGGTTCAGCTTTGACTGGATGATCTTTATTCATGTCATTGCAGCCCCTCTGAAAAGCAGGGAGAATAATTAGACCACTCATGGGTTTTTCTTAGCGTATACCTGGTCAGATGTAACTGTGATTGTACAAACATTTTGCTAGACACAAAAAAACAGTTCCAAGCAGCCTCTATGATTTTTTCCCCATAAGTTTGTAGCAACAAATTATCCTTTCCAGTATTATTAGAAGTCTGTCAGGAAAAATAGCCTTTTAACTAAAATAAAATAGTAATTTGATACATTTTGAAAAGCAGCAAAATGTAACCTGTATTTTAAAACTGTGCTTTAACATCTCTTTGATTGCACCATTCTATTAGAATCCTGTCCTATTTTCAGTAAGGAATTTGAGAATGAAGAGGAAAGGGTTAAAAACTATACTATCAAGCAGGTGTGTTGGTTAACAAAGGCTTTAGCTTACTTCTTGGCCCTCACACAGTGCAGGTGTTCACATCAGCATTTTCATCCTGTTTGATATCTAGGCTTTTGTGTTTGTCATCTGGGGACTTTTACACTGTGTCTGTAGGAAAACCCCCCATTGCTTTGTTGTTTTGCCTGAATAGGATAAAACAGAATTTATTTCTCATTGGTCTTAAGTTTAAAAAGACTAGCACAGCTATGTCTGTCAATCTAAGAGGTGAAGGGTTTTTTTAACTTGATCGTTTATGTTATTTCAGATCATCCCCTGCAAAATAACAACAACCACTGAGAGGTAAAGAACAGCAAATTGACAATTAAGGAAATCCGCAATTAATAATCAGAAAAATGTGTCAAAATGACATTCATTTAATTTCTTAACTTACAAGTCTGATAGATGTGCTGGAAAAATGAAGAAGATTTCTGCTTTATGATAAAAAAATCACTTTTAATTGAATTATGTCTCTGATATTCCAGAAAAAATAATGAAAGATATAAAATCTCATGGAACTTTGAAATCCTTTACATATGCAAAAGACATTTTATATTTCTTTATATGAAAATTTAAATAATCATATTCCTTTGGATCAGCTGAGGTTGTGTGCCTTCAATACTAAAAGAATCTGCACAGTAAATTCTTTTTCCATTTAAGAAAATCTAAAGACATACAAAGCCTACTATTTCTTCTTTCTAACTTCTGTAAAAGTGATGAACAAAGTATAATAAGGCCTTCTGAATAATTATAAAACTTATTCAGCCCTTCCTATTAAGAAGGAGCTAATGTGGAGCTAATTTTGAATAGTTGGTCTCATACAGTTGTTCACAACTGACTTTATTTTGCACAGAGACCATTCAGAGTAGAAACTTAGAGTAAGTTTAAGACATATTTACTTTCCCTCAGGGACTTCCCTGAAATTGCTTGAACTAACCACTCTGGTAATTAGAACTGTTAAAAAGAAAATACAATCCCTTCCACTTGTTCCCAAACTAATTTCTACAAAAAATTTCTAATTGGTATTACAGTTATTGGCTTGGTGTGAAAGGAGTATTCAGGACAGCATCCTTGTATTCCTGGATGACATAGCAGTGTGGAAAGTGACACTATGAGTAAAGATGTCAGTCTGCCTCTGTAATAACTAGGGAATCCTCTTTTTCTGAGTAATTTCCAGATAGCTGATTAACTTTGACCTTGGACATGCATCAATAATGTTTCAAATTACCATTAAGCAGTAATTACACTTATACATATAAAGTATATATAATATAAATAACATTATATTTACACACCTATATTTTATCAGCAAGAAGAGAATAGTGATATTTTATGGACAGTTATTCTATTAAGTATGCAGGTGTATCCCCTTCTTGAATCTCATTTAATGCTTGTAATAATACAGAACAAAATTTTGGAACTATTCTACAGAACTGGTTTTGCTTCTTTTTAACTCATCAAGTGCTGTTTCAAATGCATGCAAAGATAATATACTGATGCTTTTAAGGATAATAATTTGTGGCATCAGTGTGTTTCTAAGCTGTTACTGCAAAACACAGGAAGATATTCTTATGTGAGGTCATGTTCTATAATTTCCTTTCTGTGTCACTGAGCTGAATTGATAACTATGTCATATATCTTACTGCAAATCTATAAAGCAATGCATTTGCTACTTGAAAAACAATTCTACGGTCTTGACAAATCATCACACCAAAATTTACTCTGTGTGTGTAAGATTTTATCAACTGTGTCATAAGCTTAGAGTACTTAGAGGGGTTAAACTTGACTTTCTGTCATTTTACAGGGGTGTTTACTGCATTAGCTCATCATGCCAATACTTGGGTTGTACATGGAAAGAGAAGAAATTTTATTTATGATTCAATTCCCATGAATCTTTTTAGCAATTACTGTAATTCTGTTTTCATAACACAGCTTAAGTGAAGATACATTTTATCATCCTGTCAATGACACTGAAAGGATCACTCCTTAAAACAAAGAAATTAATACATCAGAGCCTGCCTAGAACCCATTCAGATGTTACTGGTACTTCATTATTCATTTTGGTAATGCTAACCAGCTGCCAGTTTAATATCTGACATAAGAGTCCATTTGGGAATCCTCCTTCTCCTCAGATAATCAGGCAAGTTGAACAATTGTTCTATATTAGCAAACTGGTTTATTGCCCTGTGAAATCTAAACTGAAAGTTGCAAATGTTGTACTTTGAATCACTTTCATGTCTGAACATGATTGACACAGAATGGCTTCATTAACTTTCAGTAAAGTGCATTAGAAAAAAATTTAAGTCTGAGTTTGTGTGCTGAAAGGGAAGCACTCTTTGGCTTACTGTTAGAGCAGACTTGGTTTCTGTGTTGCTAGACATAATTTTTATTAGACAAATATTTTTATTAGACTATTTTTAATTTTTTATTGAGCTATTTTTATTAGACTAATAATTAACTATTTGCAAGATTATTTTGGGGAAAAAATGAAAAAATATTAACTCCTTTTGATCACGAACATTAAGGAACACTTTCTGAAAAGCTGAAGTAGATAAACAACTAGGAAGAAAGACATTCTAGATTTAAAGACTGGGGAAAATTCAATATCTGAAAATAATAGGAAACTCAGGATTGAAATATAGCAGAAAGTGAAACTTGTGTAGTTTCAGAATTGATCTGAGGCTTACTAATATAATCCTCATCTTATCCACGTAAGAGTACACCAATAATAGTTTTTAAACATTGTTTCTTCAAAAAGAAAATCTCAAAGAATGGGAAATGTTTCACTTAGTAAGGCTCTCTGAGGTATTCAAATGTATGGTTATCATGACCTAATCCTCAAAATCTACTTTGTTCCTTCTCACTTCCCCCAGTAATATCATAAATTCAGTCATAAACTGTAAAATAACTTTATTCACAATCCATAAAAATTCATCTCACAAGTGCTGAGGAAAATGTATTTAAAAAAGGCAGATTAAGGCTTTTAGTTATGGTGCCTTGAAGTGAAAGTGGCTGCTGCAGTTTGTTCTCAGGATGTCAGTAAAACATATATTCAAAAAACAGGGAATATAATTCTGTTTGTACAAGTCCTCAAGGTGACACATAAACCAGCTCTGAATAACTGCAGATGAGACCTTCTCACCCCTACTCATTCCTCATGCCCATTACATATACATATCCCCACATCTTCAATACATCATGTGATCTGGTAGATAGTAATCTAAGTTGAGGTTTTAGATGTGAAATCACAGATGGTTAGTCTGGTTTTGGTAAGTATGGCATTGAAGCTAAAATAATCAAGGGACACTGGATGTGTCCAAGTGTTTTTCCACATTATAGGTTGCCTAGAAGTAAGATAATGAAATTCAATCAAAAGCAATTTCTGTTTAACAAAGCTAATAGTAAGAACATACCATAAAGGACTATTTGCCTTTATATGTATGTATTCCAAATGGGAAAACTCCGTTTTCTGGCTTTGCAAAAGGTGATCACTATTTTTTTTTGACAGCTGCCATGATGCTATGCAAATCTGTGAGATATTATTTATGGTTACAAATCCTACAAGAGGAGTTAATTATTTAAAAGAAATTAAGAGGTAGAGGAAAGCTACACTTACGAAGGGTTTAATGAACACAAACCAGCAAATAGTATTTGTTTTAAAATTCCACCAGACAAATTATTTTGATCCTGCGTGCAAAAGGAAGAATATAACTAGTTGTCCCAAAGCCAAGATGAGCTGTTAGGACAGGAAATTAATTTTCTGCCTTCCTGATAAGGTATTGGTGTTGTGGTCATTAATGCAAAATCTGGAACATACTAGATTATCTGCCTAAACCAGGTTTGACTTGGTTCAGGTGTAGAAATATCATACCATTTCATCAAATTGGCCAAAGCATGCAAATATTTTAGGCTTTATGTATTTGACATTTCTGCAACTTAATAAATATCCAACCTGACTTACAGTTAGAAGCACACAGTCCATTATAAAGTCCCTTAGGAGAAATATGCCCATTGACCTTTCCTAAGGAATCAGTCTGAACGAATGAACTCAAATGCTTCAGCCTTCTGTCTCACAAGGTAGCAGTAGCATTTATGAATTAGTTGATGGAATCCTAAACCTGGACTAACATTTGCACTGAACTCCAGAGTTAAAACAGCGTAACAGCTGTGGAGTTGTCTGAATCAATAGGGTGCCTCAGCAAGAAAGGAGGATAATTGGCTCAGGAAAAACAAAAAAATTACTGTGAGGGTGGTGAGGCACTGGAACAAGTTGCTCAGAGAACTTGTGGATGCCCTATCCCTGGAATGTTCAAGGCCAGGTTGAATGAGCGACCTGGTCTAGTGAAAGCTGAACCTGCCCACAGCAAGAGGGTTGAAGCTAAATAATCTTTAAGGTCCCTTCCAACCCAGGCTGTTCCATGATTCTATGATTTTTAAGATGAAGAGTTCATCTCCTATAAGTAGTAACGTATCACTTATGTTACTGAAACAAGGAAGATAGTGAGGGTGATGATAATTATAGCTAGTTTTAGACTTCGTTAGAGAATACATATTCTCTTTCTTCTCATTTTCAACATGAGTGAAGCTTAAATTTATATTCAGAAGGAATCCAGTTTTGATTAATTATGAAGAAGCATTAATTATGAATTATGAAGAATCATTAATTATGAAGTACTAAAATAGTGTTTTAATTAAGTTTTTGCAGAGTGAGGTGCAACATCTATGTTTTCTTGACATCAGTCAAATAACTGTGCTTGGATTTTCAGTATATATATTATGTCTTGGTTCAAGAGCTACTTCAATGCCAGTAATCAACTGGTGCAGATGGATTGGAAGAAAAAAATTTTCTCTAGATTTCCCTGTGTATTCATGATAAAGATGACACTGGCAAAGTATACAAAAGCCAAGAAAATGCTCAGACACTTTCTCCATTGGACTGAGAAGATCAAAGAGAAAATGGTAAGAAAACAGAGAGGCTAAAGGGGATTTGATAGAACTTCCGCTCGCTAAGAATGCTGGTGAGCAGCAAGTTTCACAATGATTTATGGCCTGCTGTATTTTACAATTCCGTCCTCAAACGTCATGGACAAGACAAACACATGCAACATGTGATTTCAATATGAATGAAGCAGTGGCAGGTGACTTCAGCTATACATGGGTGTTCTGTACCAATCTTTTTCTTTTGTGTGGAATAATATTATTTTGTCTTCTTAAATGCATAACTAAACAGTTTTTGCCTACAATGCTAATATAAACATCAATAATTAACCCCTCCCCATACAAAATTTGCAAATGCTTCTTTATTCTAATATGACTTTTGAAATAGTAGGTCTAAATTTGAAAAGTCATATAAAAAGAACAGACAGGAATGAAAATTTCCTGATTAACCTTATTTCATCCCCTTGTGCATGTATGTTATGATGTAGTCTTTAATTACACAGTTGCACACAGTTTTTCGCCCAGCAGACCTCTGGCCTATAGAGTGAGTAATAGTTATCCAATATTTCTTTTTATCTTGTTCCCTCTGTATTAGCCTCAGGCCTTATTTACGTTACATCATCCAAAGACTCTTATCACATCAGCTAATTGCTTCATGGCTGCTCCTAAACCCGTCTTTATTTTCCCTTTGAAAGTGTATTATCACTGTCCCATTTTAGCAGCTCTGGAACTGAAGCATGAAAAGATTAGGGACAAATTTAATGTGTCTACTTTTGGGTGCCAAAAATGAGACAAGAAGAATGATTCTTTTATGAATACTCGAGTTTTTGAAAGAAATAAATTGCACTGCTCACTAACTTTAATTTCAATATATCAAAACTATTAGATGTCTCATAAAGATTTTTCATTTGGTATCTAAATGTATCAGAAAACTTCAATGCATTCAACTTCGTCAGTGCTCTTCCTTTTCCTGAAATCCCACCTCTTTTAGTTCACACTTTCTCATAATTTTAAAAAGACATTAGTTTTTCCCCATGTTCTTCCTCTCTATGTCTTTCCCAGCATCTCGGTTTCTCTGCATCTTTCTGAACTCCAGATATTTGTGTTTTCTGTAGCCTTTTCTATAGACCCTTATGTTTCCCTAGCTCTGAAACTCCTCCCTCACTTTTTCTGCAAACTTGCAAGCTGTCTCTCCACACTTGCCACTCTTCCACATTCAGGATAGGTAGTTTCCTTTCCTTTTGCATTGTGTGGGAGCCAGCTGAAAGGTACTTGACAGGAGAAATGGACGTTTTGCTTTCAGCTCCAGGGTTCTGTGTCATGTAATTTAGCAATTAGCCAAAGCAATCATAAGGAAGTCCTGTTACAGCCTTGCATCTCTGGGCAACAGTATGCTCAGTACAGGTGGAATCATGGAAACCTTGACTGACCAGGTATAATTGGAAGTCTTTGAAAGGCTTATAGTTCAGCTACTATAAAGGGAATTTCTCAGAGGCAGAAAGTAGTGCATGTTACATCAGGGACACTGCCTAATATTTCTGCTCCTGATGATACAGGAATGGAGATTTTTAATGGAAGATTTTTAAAGTGCCAAAATCTCATTCTCAAAAAAGGCTGTGCTGTTGCAGCTGAAATCTTCCCCAAAGTCCACGCTGAGAACATTTTGTCAAATGAAAGTCTGACAAAAAATATAAAGTAACTTCAAATCCACACCTAACAATGAGCAATACCTAGACAACAATTTTATAACACTAGCAGACTATAAAAATAAGAAATAATATTTTTTTTCCTATATGTATGCTCAGTCCTGATTTTAACCAGTACATTTTAACCACTTATGGAAATTTGCAGACAAAGAAATCAAAATGGCCTTTTCCCTTCCTTGCTATTGCTTTTTATCCTGGTTTTCTCTAGTTTTTCTTTCTTTCCCCTTCTGACCCTTTCTAGATCTTGGAAAGGTACCTGGTGTTTTGCCACTTTTGACCCCTTAATATACAGTAGTGTTATTATATGCTTATCATGTGGTTATAAGAAATAACTAAATAATGGTATGCATATGAGACTTTCTGTTAAAGTATTTGTTCACACTGATTTACAGGTGCTAAGAGTATAAGGAGTTGTATTTTAGAGCAACAGGGCATATTTGCAAGGAATAAGTATTCCTGTGTTTGGTTGTGCAAGAGGAGTTCATATCCAATATAAATCAAAAATAACATGTATTTGAAAAGAACCTTCCAACAATAAATAAACTATCTGAAAAGGCAGCAAAACTAGAAATGCTTGTAAAGAAATTGAGAATACCGTGATAACAAACCCATTGTTTTGAGATAGATGATAAACTTTTTTTTATATTACAGTTTAATGATAAAATACAATTGTATTAGATACAAAAAATAAACAGCATTCATTAACAGGTATTGTTTTAAGCATTTTGATATCATCACTTTACTTTTTATGTAGATAGAGAAGTATTCAGAGATGAGGGTGCAAGTAGCACTTCCAAACAAGTAGAGGCACAAAGGAATTTGAGATGATATCCCTAATGAAACCCAGAGCTGCAGCACTGTGAGAAAATTAAAGCTTGGGCCAAGAATCAAAGAGAAGCTCAAAATGCTTCAGAAGGCTTTTTATAGTCTAGGATCAAGGAGGTTTCAGCTTTTAGTGTGGAAAGGGCTAATAATGATCTGCTAATCTATGTGCAACATTTATATTGTTTTCCTTGTAATTTTTAACAGTCTATCAAAGCCTCCAAGTAAGGCTTTGCATGTTGGGAATCAGACGTGGCTATGGGTCCAGTGCATATAACACCATATTGGCTCATGTGATGTTCAGGAGGATGAGGAATGCTTTTAGGACTGTCTAAAGGTTAAAGACTTTAAATGCTGCTACTCACTTCAGTCACATTCTGGGAATGGAGAGTAGACAGAGAGCAGAACAGAAGCACCTGGAGCATATTTGCCCTACAATAAGACTTCAGCAAGCAGCTGAACAGACACCAGATCTAAAAATTTGTTTTCACTTTGTCTTAAACTTTTAAATAAACTTCCAAAACAGGATGACAGAATTCAGAGAACTTTGAAATGTACTTTGAAACAATTTTTTTGTTCCCATCTGAATAAAAAAAAATTTCTAGTTCTTAGATCTTTTAAAACTTAATTCATTTTAGTCCAATAGATACTCTTTATGTCCTTAAATACTCAAACTCCTCTAAAGTAGGTAAAGTTTTGAACCAAATGAAACCTATATTTTTCTGGTTTTTTCTGTGCTACAGGGCTCTGCCTCTGGTTTAAAGTTTTTAGAGTAATCCTCAAAACTTTCCATTTTCTGAAGAATCCCTGGGGGTAGAATATAAACACTCAAACATCTGAAGGAAAATATAGAGGAAAAATCTATGAGAGGTGGAAATGGATAGTCATTTAGATTATGAATCAGTGGGATATATACAGGACCCAAATACAGTAAGTTTGCAGTGTTAGTTTTTCAGCCCTCTTAGAGTAAGCATCCATGTTCTTGTAAATTCTGAAGGCAGAGGCCTAATTTATTTAACTTTATGTTGTTAATTTCTAACTAGTGGTTTTTGTGGTTGATCACTTCAAGTTATTCTTGGCAGCAATTTCGTAATACATGAAAAAAGAATCCTTGTTCTTTCTTTGTGGCACTTCAATGAAATTTACACATCTACATAAAATGATGAAATAGAAAAAATAAAATATATTTCAATTTGTTTGTCAACCTTCATTGTTATACAAATGATTGCTAAAAGTATAGATATGCATTTGTGGATAGCTACAACTGAGTGTCCTTAATGACCCTAATATCTTTCAAACAAATTTGAAACTAGGTTAGAGGTGTAAAAGATCTATGGATTTTCCTGAAAGCAGGTTACCAGGCAGAAGGTGGAGAAGCTATAATAATTCCCCTCTACAGAAAAAGAAAATGTAATCTATACTGTTCCTAGACATGAAAGAAATCACATTGAAAGAGGTAAGGAGGGACAGAGTTGAGGAGGGAGGAAGAGAAGTAGGAAGAGAGTGAAAGAGAGATTCTGAACATCTTGCGTTCTTGAGAATTAACTTCTTAGACACCACAAAATCCATTTGGGAGGGAATATCTTTGGTCAAGAACTGGATTCTCTACAGTTTCAAAACAGCACCAATATTCTTTTTTCGACCATGAAATAGGATATGCTCTCTCCACGTGTCTTGTCTGAATGCTCATAATGGCTGAGCTCATGTTTATTTTAATTAATTTCAAATGTTTGTCGATCACAAAACACAAATTCACTGGAAACATTCAGACAATGATATGAATTTCTAATGCCTTTCACACTTGTTAAGTCATTTCATCCTAACCTGACTTGTCAATTATTTGCTTTCAAATTTTACAACCATATTTAGAGACAGATCGTAGAACTCATCAAGTGAAATGTGGTCTCTGTTTAGGTCTATTGGAGATTACCACTGACTTCAAAGTAGGAATTTACCCATATTGTTCCCATTCACATTCAAGAATGTCATGTTTACTGGATGAAATACCACGTGTATTAGCTTTGGTTTTCTATTCAAATCACAAATTATAGGATATGTTCTGTTAGCCAAAGAATTCTTATGCAATTAAGACCAACTAATTTGCTCCTAAACTATTAGAAGAGAGATGAAACCCAAAACCTTTCTATGAGAAAAACTTAAACCATATAAACTGTTTTTTTTTTAATAATCAAAGCAATAATTAGTTTTTTTAGACAAGCTACTTTCTAAATTTTGTTTCTGTACATCACACATGTATAATGGCATCTAAATAATTTCACATATTTTATGATGGATTGTGTTGGCATGGTGAAAATCCTTGTCTTCAATTAATAATTAGTCAAATGCTACCTAAAAATTTTATGAATATTGATATGATTTGCAGTGGGATACAGGGACTCTGCAGTGCTGTAATAAACTGGGCCCAATTTCTTGTTGGCTTGATAGATAAATATGGTAGTAGACAACAACCTCTTACAAAAGAGAACCTAAGCTTAGGTCTACACTTAGGTCCCAGCAGGAAACAGGACCAGAAGCATAGATACGAAAGGAATAACATTTCCAAGAAGATGTCTGGAGACAGAAGTAAACCATGCTGTCATTGCTGACTTGACAACAAATGAACATACAATGATACTCCCTAAAGAGTATTTGAAATTGCCTAGGGGATCCCATTTCCTAGGGTCTGCAGAAATTTGAGGAAAGACAGATTTAAAGATTTGATTATCCTAAAATGTGTTTTCTATTAAATTCTTTCCAAAGACTGTTTATTACAAATATTGTTTAAGGCACTAAAAAAAAGTTGATGCCCTGTAGTGGGAAGTATGGAGAATTTCATCACATAAATAATGAGTCAAGGTAAGGGCAAGAAAGACATGAGCCATGGTCACTTTAGTGATTCCATTTGAAGCAATAAAAAAAGTCCCCTAAAATCCCTTTAAACACTATAAAAGGAGAAAAAGACAACCTCAGACTTGATTTATAACTGAAAGTTAAACCTGTTATATTCACATACAGAACACCTCCTGTATTAGGATAATTAATTATCCTGAAGAAATTGAGAGAAGAAAGTGCTATCATGTCAAGTTCTATTAATAAAAACAAGAATAGGTGCTCAGTTTTGTACAGAAAAGACAAGCCATTAATTTGGCACTGTGCTAGTTCTTTATCTCTGTGCTAAGGGTCAGCTAACTGTCCTGCTTTTTGGCACCCAGCATGTTTTTGGTGCAGAAGGATACATGTTAAGTAATACTCTTGCATGCAGCAAACCTTAGTAGGGCCAAGAGTGTAACAGAATGAGCAATCTTTGTCACATCTTAAGAGGGTTTGCTTCATGAGTAGGAAACGCCGCTTTGTGCTTAAGAGCTTAAAGTATTGAAGGATGAGTACACAGAGCCTTGAAACAAAGAAGCATGAGCAGCTTGGGCTTGGCACTGAAACTCACCAGAGTCCAAGGATACTCCAAAATGCAGTTGTTGTGGCAGTGGCACAGAACTGCTGTAAGAAACTGGCTGATTTACAGCCTCTGTCTCACCTTCCTCCTGTGCTGCACCCTTATTTCTGTCACCTGCCACCTCCTCCACAGACACTGAAGAGAGCAAGCAACAAGCAGCATGTATGGCCAAGGGCTTGAGGTCTTGGTTTCATCAGTTATAACACAGGAATAATTCCATGGAGATCAGATAATCTCTGGTATTACTCTTACCATGAGAAGGTAGATGCTCAGAGCTGTTTCATAATAGAGTGCATGAATATTATATGCTGATGATTAAATGCAAAAATGTCATAAACTTGATATGGAGGATATGCCCCTCAGCATAAAAGAAATTTTGTAAAAGTCTATAAAGTACAGCATTTCATGTAGTTATTTAATGTTTAGGAAAAAACCCATCCAAAATTGCACTCTACTCTCTGATTGAGTTGGATAAGCACTAATATCTTTCCTGATTATTTTTTCTTATACCCATGTAATAAATTCCAATTTGTATTTGATACGTTCTTCCCATCTCTCCACACAGCAACATTATTTACAGTGTTCATCCAGAAGTAAAAGATTCTAACCTGAAATTAATATTTTTTGTTTGAGTCTCTGTATTGCTTGTTTAATACCTCATTCTTTAAACACATTCAATAACCAAGAAATCAAAACTACTTATAAAATCCTTCTATAGAAGCAGACTTAATTAAAAGCTGCTAATAGGACTAGGTTCTGATGGTTTCTGCAGCAAAAATGAAATAAATTTAAAGTGAAGTTGTAGCTTAAAGAATTCAGAAGTAGAATTCACCAGTTAAACACAAGATTTTGCACTAAGTGTTAACATGGCTCATGTTCAAATGCTTCTTCTTTCATATTGCATAAAGAATAATGCCATGAAAGGAAAAACACAGAGAAATAATATTTTACCAAGATACAATCATAACACTAATAATTATAGATGACCTTTAATTTATTTCTTAAAAATGTACCTTTTTAAAGGACAACTTCTTTAATAAGCATATCTGAGTTTTTGCTTGTAAAGCACATTTTCCAAAAAGATTTTATTGTAAGATGTCAGGAGATATATCATAAGATTTATTGGTAATTTTTTTCATGTATGTTTTACAAGATTTAATTAAATTAGTAAGAAATTAATCTCTAAAGATATATTTTACACTGACACGACATGATAGTAGTATGTGCTTGTTCTACTGCAGTAGAACTCTGCTCAGGTTATACTGTGTGCTGCTCTCAAAGTATCCAAATATAAAAATTGATAACTGTCCATAATGATGGGTTAAATTCTTTTTAAATCTCAGTTTCACATAACAATTACAATTTTTCATATTGAGCATTCAGGCATATAGAAACAGGATGTTCTACTGCATGCTCTGAAAAAGTACTACTGTCTATTAAACTACATGTTTAATAAATACATTGTCCCTTTGAGCCACAGAGGCCAAATTCTTAGGGGACAGATGCATGGTGCTCCAATGTCTTTGAACAGTCTCCTGTCCATTCTTGCCCCGCAATGGTCTACTCAGTATAGATCAGGAATTGTGTAAATGTATCAGATTTAGGGCAAACTTTCTCATGGTCCTGAAAAAGGAATTGTGTCAGATCCATAAATGCACTTAGGAATAGAACTGCTTTTGGAAACAGTATGAACTAAATGCTGTAATAACTTTTTGATACCCTTGGTACCTTAGCCTGTTAAGGTATATTTATATGCTATATTTACCTTAGTAACATTGTTGATCTTTGTTGTCTGTGGGGTTTTTGTTGATAAAAAAGACACTGCAGCACATGGGAATATTCTTCACAGTAAAGAATCTGCTGCATTTGGTAAGAAGATGTTTACATAGTCTTTAATAATATAGTGACACTGAATACTGCAAATAGTGGTGCAAATGGCAGGATACAGGATTTCCTGAGCTAGCAACTAATAGGGCTCTGTGGGCAAGTATGGCAAACATTGCATCTGTTTTCCCCTCTACTTCTGATGGCGAAAAAAATCGATTTTCAAGTCTGAGATTGAATTATTGCTTTGTTTTTTTGCCACTTTTTTCTGAGGGAAGGAAAAACAAGGTTAGTTCTGCTGTCATAATGAAAACGTCAGAGAAACTAAGCATGTAAAAAGCCAGGCAAGCCTTGGAAATGTTTTCTACCTAAAACTTTTCCATTGAAACAGATGAATCAGTAAGCCCTGTAATTGAAAGAACTTCTTGCCCTCTTGAGAGAGGGTGATTCCTACAGGTCAGACCAGGGGTTACTGGTAGGTCAGCTGAGATAGCCATTACTGCAGCTATCTGCACAGTGTTTAGGCTTTAAGTAAACCAGAGATGTTATAATGTGGAACTGCTGGTTCTTAGTTGACTTCCACTAAGGAAAATGCAGCGTATTGAGCCCAAAATTATGGAGGAAAGACATTAAAGCCTGTTTCTAAACAGAATTTGTATTAGGTGACATAAACCTGGGTTTGGTACTTTTCTAATTATAGTATAACAAACCCATTTAGACATTGGTACCATTCAAAGCCATAATCTGACTACTTTCTTGACCCTGTCACTGTTATTTGCATTTCTATCACATTTCACTTGATTCTTTCATTAACATACTATATTCAAACCAGTGTGGCTTTTCAGGTATGATATTAAGTAATTTAAAGCACAAATATTTGTGTTCTGAAAATAAATGGCCACTAAAATCAAAGTCAGATTGGTTGAGTAGTACTTCTGTGTATGTTGTACAATCTAGTGTGAACGTTCCTGAAAACCAAACATGACATTTTATTTTGTTGCATTAAAAAATAATATATATTAATTCCATTAATATTTTCATCACATCCTCTTTCAGTAAAATTATTTGCATATAGTGCTATAACAGGAATTGAAAATTGGAGAAAATAGTGGAATTTTCTAGTTTTGTTTTTTGGCTCAACTGTGAAAAACAGGAAATAAAACTATTTACTCTATGTAACAGCTACAATTACTAAGTGTCTTCTACTAGAAATCAATCTGTTGCAAATTCTGAAAACTCAGTGCATTTCTTTTTGGATGTAAAAAGTGGTCACACCTTAACCTCAGATGAGACATATACACTACCTGCTTTCTGAATGAATGAAAACACAAGTATGCTTGCAGACATGAGCTGCAGAATATTGTAAACTGTGCCTGACCTGGACATTTGGAGAAACATAGCTCCAGGATAAACAACAGCATGCCCCAGCGTGTAAGTAAAGATTCAGCCTGGAAAAAGAATGTGGATCTGTGTGTTTGTCCTGAAGTTTAGCTCACCTCAGTGCTCAATATATTCCCAGCCCAGGCAGATCTATGCTCCAGTTGCCATGTGTTTTGTTTAGCAGAGTATTTTCTACTTTCCAAAGCTGGCTTTTCTATTTTGATGAGTTATCAGAATTCTATTTTATGTAGCAACTCTCAGCTTCAGTTGGCTTGAGCTGATTGCTCATTTATTTTTATTATTATCACAGAAACTGTTGTGAAGAAAATACACAGTAACAATCATCAATAATCAATAATACTATCAGGACCCTCCAAACATCCCCTTTGGTTCCCTGCTTTTTATGGTTAAGCTGCAGAACTGGCTGTGTCTTGCTAAGGAACCTGCTGTTCCTTAATGAGGAGTGGCTTTCTGACTATTAACTTGCCCTCTCTTCTCTTAATCAGATAAACTGGTCTGAAACATAGCCCTTTCCTCTTCACAGATGTCTCTGCTTTCTGCTCTCAGGAGTTCTGCACAGCATAGGGCCATTTTTCATTTTAAAAGAATAGAAACTTTGGCTGACTTGTTTTCATTGTCAACCATTCAATGAACAAACCTGAGGGCAAAGGAGGTAAAATATCTACAAAATGAATATAAAAATAACAAAACAATATTCGTAATTCAAAAGTGTGTGAATAAAAAGAAAAAAGGTCTCTTAATTTCTGTTATTTTCACTTTTATCTCAGAAGTCATGGGAAATAATTAAGGAAAGGCTCAATTTTATACTTAGGGAAAGCTATGGTATGCTTGCTTATTAAAATGTCATGTCTCTCTTCCCTCTTCTCTTTCCATTCTTGTCAATTACATCCTTGAAATTGGAGTAAATTTTCCTCACTTAGAAGAACTAACATTTCTCCATAAGCACATAAACCCAAATCTCTCAGTCACAAATTTAATAAAAAGGTGACTTCTCAGGAAACTATTGGGATGAACTACTTTCAGTAATGTAACTTCTACAAGTCAGATTATAATATAAATTCTGTTCTAGAGAATACCTCATTCCTCTCCTTCATTAACACCATCATGACTTCACTGATACATGCATCACATTTTTCCAGATACTTCCTTTGTAGTCTCAAACAGTAATTTATATATATAGGACATAGAAAGAATGCAAAGAAGACATAAGAGAAGTGCATATAATAGGTAGCAGAAAATCAAGAACTGTGATTTTAAAGGATGTTTCACAAATGGTAATAATGGCTAGACCAAAGTAACTTTGTCAAGCTTCTTGGTTTGCACCTCAGTTAAAAAAATCCAAAGAAAGAAAAAGAACTAAACCAAACATCCAAAGTATGAAACATTCTGTACCTTATGTTTTTCCAGAATAATTCACAGGTTCTTACTGGACTCCTCCAGAACAGTATCTAGTTTTGTGCTACACTTTTACAACTATAATTACAGTATTACAATGGAAAAGTCACAAAATTGCTTCATTATAATTTTGATGTCTATCTTTCCTGTGGATTAAATTATGATTTTCTTTGGTATAATCAGTCAAACATGTGTAAGGGTGAATAGACATGCTTACATAGCACTCTCCAGAGCCACACAGGGAACTCCAGAGGCAAGCTCTGCTTTGGCTCTGTTGTGTACATCTGAATATCATTAAGGATATTTCATCAGTTCAGTTGTGATCTGTTTTTTTTCCATCTGTATAATAATTTTATTAGGATTATCAGTCCCTTGTTATATTCATTGGCAAATATAAAAAATAGACATAAAATTTCATGGGATTAAAGGATCATTCTGACTGTACAAACAGTGAATGTTGATTTGATTTGATAGAGTATACAACTTAACAGGGAAGCTGAGAACTCTGAAGGCTAGTATATGGCCAAGAAGTCACCTGTGAAGACTGTATTTTAGCAAAAAATGTCACAGAAATATTCTTTCTCTCAAGATCCAGTTTATTATTTGCATGGGCTAAGAGTGATGTGTTCCTCAGGATCTTTCAGTGGAAGTCCAGTACAGTAGGGGATTTTTAAAATTCTTATTAACTTCACTGACCAAAAAACCCCAAATGAACCAGACTACAAACCCCATGTTCTTAATGTTACCATAACTAATAACTGACAAAAATCCCTGAAGCTGTTATTAGTCATCAGAAAGATACATATCATATTGCTTGAGTTTTTGTTACTACACAGTTTTTAAACTGTTGTTTCTGCACCATGGTAGCCATGAAATTAATTAGGAAAAATAAGCTTACCTCTGTCAGAGATCTTATATTTTCCATCTAGGGTTTCAATGGAAAAAATAGGGCATTACATTTCTGCTCCCTACTCCCCTAAAGTGGAAACAATGCATATTAAAAGGTGTATGTTAGGACTACTAGATCTGATGTAAAAAAGTGCTCTGTGTATATATGTCAAATTACTGGAACAGAAGACTATACAGCAGTCTCATTTGGGTATCCAAACACCCAGTCACATGTAATTACATGACATAGGAAATATATGTATGTTCCTTAACCTACATGATTAATTTCCTCTCTTCAGAGCTAGATTATTCTGTTCCTCAGACTCATAAGATGTTGTATAATGAAGACTGGAAATACCAGGAAAATTTTTGAGGATCTCATATGAGTTATGCCATACGTTTGCAAACTAGTATAAAATGATTAGGGAAAACACTGTGGTATTACTTTCAAAAATTAGGAACCAGTAATATATTCACAAGAATAGTATAAATTCCATGAATGTACTTTGACAGAGTTCCTCTGATAATGATTTTTCTGAAGTTATAAAAAGACCCCAAATAGGCTTTGGTTAAATTTGTCTCTTGCATAATTGCCCTGAAATGAGTGGTTTGCTTATAGATGTAGCGCCAGGTTTGATAAAAAGCCTGTAAAATATTTTGAAATCATCGGGACTGTTTGGATCCAGACAGCTACATAGGTAGTTTTTGCACAGGACTATCAGTGGTGACAGCAAAATTCTGCACATGAACTGGGGAAATACTACACCTGGAGGACATACAGAAAATTGCAGTGCTTTTTAATGAAAAGTTAACTGACACCTTGTGAAAAATCTCTCAGCAACTTCTAGAATTCCTCTTTGTAATGATTTAACTCTTTATTTATATGTTGTTTAGCCTATTTATTTAATAAAAATATTGACTGCAGCCACGAAACTCTTCTCCAAAAGATAAAAGAACTTTTGAGGACACTGCTCAACTTCTGGTTAAACGAAATGGGGTGGAACATACAGTACGGGAGAGACAGTACAAATGATGCTTGTTTGAAGAGAAACATGGTATTTACTAAGTTTACTGTTCTGTTAAATGTATTTACTAAGTTTACACATTTTCCATTTTTAAAACTAAACGGTATATCATTTATTTAATGCCACTTGCTGTCCTTCAGAAACTATGGGATAAAACAATCTATCGGACATCCCTTCAATGTAAGTTTTCCCAAACTAAGTAAGCCACGGAAAGATGTAATGAAATCATATCACACTGTAAAATCAGAAAAAATAATAATGAATTAACAGAGTAATATATCCACGTTACGTGAAAAAGTTGTTTTATTGCACTGTAAAAACAGACCTCAATATGCAGCTGGATGACACACAGGGAAGGTTCAATATTGACTCCCCCATGGTTTGGCTATAGAGGCAATCCCCACACTGTATATGTGTGTGTGTATCAATGGCCTGGGGTGTCCCACTTCACTTCTGAAGATTTCATCTTCTGATTTCCACTTTTGTCTCATGAAAATTTCCTCTGACATCTAGATTTGGAGAAGAGGCACATCCCCATCTTCTCCACTTTGTCAGTCCCCTGTCCCCAGCTCCCCACAGCCCTGCCCAGCCCAGCCATGGGTCCTGATGAGTCCAGCCCAGTTGTGGACCAACGTTCTGGTCTGGCCTTGGCCAGCCCCATTTGAGATGCCCAATGCCCAAGGCTGCCTTGCTCCTGTCTGGTCATCTGCCAGGTGCTGCCCAGCCAGCTGAGTACTGTGATAGGCCCCAGCTCCGTGTCCCTGCAGCAGCAGCCACTGGCACTGTTTCCTGGCAGCACCTGTGTAACACACCTGGATCCAGGTCCTCTGCAGCCGTGAGGAAAGCTGTGGCCAGGGATGAAGCTCGCTGGCCTTCCTTCTGGGTTACTGGCACTGGTATGCCCTACAGCTCCCTGACTGGACACCTCTGCAGCTGGGCAAGTGCAGAGACCTCCTTCCCTTAGCTTGTGAAACAGCTTCTAACCTGCAGTTATCAGAGAGGTGATGGTCATTCAAGGGTGTGAACACTGTATGTGAATACCGGTGGAATAACAGAGTAGCACGAATCATTTTACTAACAAAGAAAATGAATGTAAAACTTGTGACTTGGTTCATGATGTACAAATGACATTTCCTTTGAATGGGAATAACAGTTCTTGCCTGAATTTTTTTGTATAAGCCCTAGTCATTTCCTGGTGAAATGAAAAACTGCCCAGGAAATGGAATCATCCCAATTCACCTTCACTTTTTTCTCCAAAAGCTCCCATGGATTTTGGTAAGTGAAACAGAGAGATAGGGTTTTTAAAAATTATATCCATGAATTTGCAAACCAATGGAAATGAAGGGGAAGTTAACACTACACATAAAAATCAGTGTTTTGAAAAGAACTAGGCAGGGAACATGAATAAAAATGACTATGAGGTATGGGAACAGGGAAAATGCAGAACAAATTTGTTTGAATGAGAATTAGGTTTCAGCTCTGATTGAAGACAATTAACTTTGGAAGCTTTTTTTGTATGTTTATTATCAAGGATGTTTCTCTGGGATAGCAAAATAAAGATGTAATGTAAAACCCACAGAAATACCATTAGCTGGTACAAGAAAAGGCAGCTTTCCATTTTATTGCAGCATTAACATTGCCATGTTCTTCACACTTCTGACTTCATATCAATATTCTTTGTCAATACATTAAAGCTCAGCCTCACAAGAACAGCAGCATTACATTCCACCGCCTTTTATGCAGCATCTAAATCAGAGGTCAAAATAAGTTGTTTGAACTGTGCCCAGTGATGAACAGTGCTTGCATACATGCACCTACTCCCATGAGGATGCCTTCATTGTGAATACTAATTTATAAACATCAGCCTGCAAACCAAAACTGATAGAGATCAAAATGATCAGAGTAAATCTGGCAATAGCAGACAATAATCAATACAAACACAGCACCATATGGACTACTAAAAAGTAAATTCACTTCATCCTAGCTAGACCCAGTACACTCCTCACCCAAGTTTTACAAGGGTTAAGTGTATCTAATTTTGAGAATTCAACTGTTGAAAGACGGGAGCAATGCAAAATATTAATGAAAAACAGAGTTATTCATCCTCAGTCTCTGTAATAATAAACTGCAATTTCCCGAACTTTACATCAGCTAATTTTCTGTGCATATGTAGCACTCATTAAACTTTTTGGAATAATTAATAGGTTACATGAACAGAGCTTGCTTTCAAACATCACTGTCAACAGTTCTGTACTTATTAAAAGATGTTACAAGCACCCTAGGAATTTACAAGACCAATACTTGTAACCATCACTGGTTGAGGTATGAGCAATTTTAAAAACATTTTTTCATATTGCCTTACAGTCAATTCTGAAATTCATTGTCTAAGCAAGTATAGATGGATTATGAAAGTTTTATTTGCATTTCATTGCAGACTGAGACTGTGAGTTCATCATATTCATAACTTTTCACTAAAACCACATTAAAGTATTTTCAAGTGCAGATTAATTAACTGTTATTCTTCCAAACAGGTATCTTTTTCTTATTGCTAGCTACATGTTCCCACATTGCTCTTTACAGCAGTTTTAAAAGGGCATATCTTTGATATTTGCTGCCTGTACTAACACAAATCAATTTATTGGACTCATGTTCATAAGATGAATTAGTTTAGTTTGCTCACAGAAAGCCAATTTTTTCAGTTGTTTATTCCAGTTGTCAATTTACCAGTTTATCCCATTTATCAGTTTTGATTTCTATTAAGCTGATTCAGCTGAAACACTCTGAAGCTGCACAGTCATTAATGCAAATGAAGGGGCTGGAGCACACAAACGGAGCTAGAAATGAGGAGCAGAGATATCCCTTTTGGTAGCCATTCGACTGAATTTTACCTAGTCTGAAAGTGACAGCCAAAATTATAAGAAAAAAGGTTGCTTCTCTTATACCTCACATGCCAGACTTGATTTGTTCAACAGTCTTCTTGAGCATCGATGAAGTTTACTGCAGAAGAAAAATTGTTTTTCCTGCATCTTATTCACTAGATTTGTAGTGAAAAGAGTGTGCTCAAGAGGTGACAGTCTAACCAATCTTCTTTTCACCTTGCAGATATGTAACAGTCAATTGAAAAGAGGAAAGACACTTCTTCCATTAGGAGCTGTATCATCCATTCAGATGGCAGATTCCAAAAAGAGACACTATCAGCTAGGAGTACTAAAAGCCTGTGCTTACTGTAAGTTTCCTTCTAAATTCTATTAGCAGACGATTGGCTATTTGTGCAGCTGAAGGATAATTTTTCTTCCACCTACCCTTCCCATGTATAACTGTGGCTGATCTTCCCAGCTCTGTATTTCCAGTATTTTAGTAAACCTTGCAAAATTAATGATCTGAAATATGTAATGTGACAATTAATTAGAAGGGTTAGTAAATGTTAGTATTAAATGAGTTAAAAGATAAATCCGTTAACTGATACAGAAAAACTTCTAAGCCCCTGTAGGCCAGACATTAAAACATACAACACTAAGCAGTTTGCAAGCTGGGACAAAACAACAGCCAAGGAAGAAAAATATGCTGCAATTTTCGGCTTTTCTGAAAACCACAGGAAGAGGATGGGAAATAGATGTCTTGCAAGTGAAAGCCTTGTACTTAGACCTACATGATCACTGTAGGGTAACACAGAAAGGTTCTTCACTGAGGCTGCATCTTATTGGAATGTATCACACTCTGTAGCAGAGTTTGAGTAACTAGTGCCTTTCTAAGCATTTTAATAAAAATAACAGATGTAGAAACCAGTTATTGCTTCACAGAACTGTGAAAGTTTAATAAATTGTATCCATATTTGCTGGTAAATAAAGTTAATTATCACATATTCAGAAAGCATCTTTCAAAGGTGCATTCATGATAACCACATTTTATAACCTCTCTAGCTTGTCTGGATGAACATATATTGAATATTGAATATTGCTAGCAGTAAGCTCTAGACTAAACTACCTAATGACTTGCATCTACCTTCTGTTTTCCACATGACTGAGGTCAAGATGAGTACACTGCTCTTCTGAACTGATAGCATTACACAGCATACATTGTCCCATCCTGTGCTGTGAAATAGGCAAAGCAGTGATGAGCAGGTCCTCATGTACAGCCTGCAGTTAAGAAATACATGTAATAACCTTTAAGAACACCTCACCACATTCTCTTGATACAGAAAGAGCTTAATATTATATTCAGAATATATTCCACTAAGCATGATCTGTCTCACCCTATTTACTGTTTAGGAACCTAACTGATAGGTTATATTTAACCAGAATTTACATCACAAGTGCTTTTGCATGCTGTGCCCTTTAATTCAGAACATACACACCTGCATGGGCGGAGCTCAGAAGAGTGTGAATGAGGTAAAGATTAAAGAGCTTTATACTGGGTGTATGTCTCATTTGTGTCCTTTGTGTTCTTTCAGCTTTCCTTTCTGCGCTATGGGAGCTGTCCCTAGACTTCTGAGAGCTGTGGTTCAGGTTGACAGCAATCCCATGGCAATGCCTGTGGAATGAGTCCTGTGGTCAGGTAAGACTTTGAGGTGTGTGTACATAGATCTTTGCTTTATCGTGAGTTCCCGATTTTAAACACCTCTGAATTTTCTTTAGAAGGGCCAGTTTTTAGCTAAAATGAGAACAAAAATAACTGATTCTTTCAGTAGAAAGCAATATCCAGATAGAATAGAAATAAAGGCAGCTTATCCTTAACTCTCTTTCTGTATTTTCAACAGTTGATAGGTTTTTTGCTTCAGCCAATTTGGTGGCATTTTCAGTTTCCTCAAATGCTGTGCAACATCTTTTTCTGCCCAGCAAGTACACTTGCTCTTGTAAAGCCTGTTGGTTGTCTACTTCTTTCACACTGTGTCTGTATTAACAAGCAGCAAAGCAAAATATAAACAGTTCTGAAAAGAAAACCAATTGTTTCTGAGTACTCAGAACCCATGTTCTGCATGTTTTGGATGTCTTATTTTAGGGTAGGTCTTGTCTGCTCCCCTAGTCTTCATGACAGTTAGTGGGTGGAGCACCCTGACCTAAGTTGATGTTGATATTAGCAAGATGCACGTATCTTAGCTTAGTTTCATCAAAAGGGATCCATTTTGTGTGGTCTGAGACAACCCTGTGGTGCAAATAAAAGTGTTTTAACTGAGCAAATTTAGGAGATTTGCACTGAAAGGGCATTTATAATCCAAGCAAATATGCCAATGCAGACTACTGTTTTTGAGTTCTCACCACCTTGATTTAACTTTCATTTATTCACCTACTATACCTGTGGCTTGATATTTTCTCTTCTTTGAGATTGAAAAAAGTTGCTTTTGAGAGCAGAGGTCTCTGTCGTTTTCTAGAGGGTTCTGCCTGCTTGTGAAATCTTGTAGAAAGTTGAACATGTATCTGAGAATATTTCACAGAACCTTCTGAGTTAAAAGGGATACACAAGAATCATTAAGTCCAACTCTTTTAAGACAATGGAGCATATGGGGATGAAACCCATGACCCTGGTGTTTGTTAGTAGCACCATGTTTTAACCAGCTGAACTAATCTCAGGGTCTAATTTATATATACATATGTATATATATATATACATATGTATATACACATATGTATGCACACACACATATATACACATACATATACATATGTACACATACACACACACACATATATATATAATTATTTCTTCCACAGCCCATGTGAATTAGAGGTAATGAGACAGCTCCTTCCTGTAACAGGATGGATTAAAAAAGTATATGAAATAGGTAAAAATAATTCTGAAGGCCTTTCCTCTAGCCGTTCAGGGGAATCAAGACAAGGGAATCTCATAGGGTGGTGATTACTCCCTAGCTAGAATAAAGAAAAGCAGATCCATAGTCTTTTGGAAATGTCTGGAAATAACCTAAATGTTGTGGCTGAAATAAAAAAGTATGAGGATAGCACAAGCAAATTAAAACCATTCCATTTACTGTTATATTTGTAAAGACACTAGATATGGCTTACACACTTAGATTTTGAAATATTTTTAAATGTCTCTTTGTCATGTATCTCAAGATCTTAAATAGGAAGCTGCAATTTTTCTTTACCTGAACAAGGAAAGTTTCATTCAGTGAAAAATCTTCCATAACAGAAAGAAAAAACCCAACCTTAAGTCAGTTTGGAGAGAAGCTCGTTGTATTGCCTTATATATTTTGTTCTGGGCACCTGAGCAGGGAACAATGCACCACTTTTTGTTAGAACAAAAGATTCCTTCATTGCTGAAACGCTGGGAAAGATGACAGCTGCAAAACTGGAGCCTCAGAGGACAGGTAGGTTGCACGAGTCCTGATAGGAAATGGACTATTCATGTGGACTTTAATGTCTAACCCTATCTACTTCTAGCTGAAGTAAGATTAGCCTCTTTTAAAAACATCTACATGCTTTCCTAGATGTAATGTAATACTAGATGATTTTGGTTGTGAGAAATCTGAAGCAAAAGTAGAGAAAACAAAGTGTCATACATTGGTGTTTATGAGAAAACTTTTTAAGATTTTCAATCCTAAAAATATAAATTATAATTCCCTTTATATATGAATTTGTGCTTTTTCAACTCAGACTATCTCAAGTAAATTCTATGAAACAAAAGATATAAACAATATGTCAGTACAACGCAATTCCTTAGTTGTAGACCTTATATAATTTGAAAATAAGACTTAGGATAAGTGTTGTTTATGTGCTTTTGTGTTAAACAGAAACTGGTAATTTTTTTGGTCAGGAATATAGTTAGGCTGTAGTTCTATTTCAGGCTTCCTCACTGTTGTGGTGGAAGAAGGTAACATAAAGGAATGGTGAACGACAAGTAGGAGCTAAATTGCAAATACTAGGAGTGTTCACAGGCAGGGCTCTGACTTTTGCATTAGTCATTCATCACTGGTGTAGGTAGGTTTGCCATTGTTTTGCTTTCACTATGTCCATGAGACATGCAAATATGATAACTATAACAATTGTGAAAAAAATAATGGCTATTCCTGAACAGCTTCATAATTTTTTTCCAGGAGTTTGATCTGTGTAATTTCAAACTGAAGTTCTATCCTGTTGGAAATTTTTTCAGAAAGATGCATAGCAACTGATTATGCCAAATTTTGTAAATTCGTAACAATTTCTGTTAAGGCAGGGGTTTTATGCTAGAGGTAAACAGATTTAACTGTGAACAGGTTGTACCTTCTCATTTTTTTTTTACTGATTAAACCGAAGGAGATTTAGAAATAGGGTCCACAAATTTGCATTTCTCTTTTTCATGTTTTCGAAGATGTACACATAGAGATTTTTGTGATAGGTGACCATAGTATTCACAACATCCTTTGCCCAATATCCTTGCCAAATGATTCAAGAGAAAATCAGATGCACTGTCATACCTTCTCAGTTCCTGCCTGTTGGTTGTGGGCACGTTTTTATACACACAGTTTCACTTTAGACTGTAATTGTCACAAAGGGAGTTGTTTTCCTGTGTACAAAACAGGTGGAAAATGGAAGAGGTATCAGTTTTCAGCAGTTGCCATGGACCTGGGCTTCCTTTGTATGAGCAGTGCTGTAACACCTTATGAAAGGGAATTAAGCCAGAAGTGAAGGAGGGAACAGACATAGGAGAAGAAATATTTCAGCAGCTCCAAAGACAGGCAAAAGTAAATCTGTACAGTTTACATGAATTGCAGCAGTGTTCTTCAAATTCAATACATGTAAACCCATCTTGTTTCCACCTCCTCTCACTGTACTATAATTTCTGATGGAACAACGATGTAGACTGATGTAGAAACAGTGATAATTGAACAGGGAACAGTATGATGGTAGGACACATCAGCTTGGAGGTTTTTACTGTGGGGCTTAAGTAGAGTTGTAATGAAACAAAATAAAGATTAAAAAATGAATGTGGAGTGGAAGGAAACAGAATAGAGAAAGCAAGGATGAAGAGGTGTGAAGCTGAGAAGAGACTGTTAAAGGGAGAGAGGTCAAATAGTGAGTTAAAGTTCAGTTCAAAATGCAGATACTCCTCTGACTGTGATGTAGACTCAGTTAAGCTCTTCCTGTTCATACTGTTATTCTGTTAAGCAGGCTGAGTCTCAATGGTCTGACATGATTTTTGTTTTTACTGTTATGAATGATGGAGTTTTATCAGGAGCCACTTCAGCTTAAAAGGGGTGAGGTGTTGACAGGCTTCTCTTTGTGTGTGGTCCTCTTGCCTTGACATTCACTTGGCTGTTTGATCTGACACGGCAAAATTTGTCTTGACACAAAAGTTGTCTATTTTTTAGGCTGTGAAAGTGATGGCAGACCTATACTTTAAGGGACATTGCTACCAAAGTCAGTATTCTGTTGGTATGAGTCTAGGAAAGTCACATATCTACTGGGAAGATGTCAAAAATGTCTGCCCCTACATCTCCTATTAGTAGTAAGTGAATAGCCCAAGAAGGCATCCTCTTGATAGTTGCCTACTTGGTAAATGGTATAGGCAGTGGGCCTTTTAATGAAGAAAGTCAAAGACCATTCTTCGTCTCTAATGGTATGTAATAGTAAACTATAGACTTAAGGATGGTTGATATGAAAGGCTAAGTAGCCTATCTTCTTGAATAAGTGTTTATTTTATCCACTTTCCGTTTTCTTTAAGATCTTGGGTCATCTTGGATGTTAATCCAATGATTCCAAATTTTAAGTCAAACCAAATATCAGATGATATTAAATATTCTACCATTTAAAAAAAAAACAAAGTCAAAACAACCCACCCCCCACCTCCCCTCCCCAATAAAGAACCAAAACCAGCCAACCAACCAAAAAAGACCCTCATGATTATCTTTGTTCTAATATTTGCCACTGTTAAAGACTAATAGAATGGCCTGGGTTGGAAGGAACCTACCTTAAAGATCATCTAGTGCCAAACCCCTCGCCAGGGACAGGGATACCTTTCACTAGACCAGATCACTCAGAGCTCCACCCAACCTGGATATAGCCTCTCTCAATAATGACCCCAAAAATCATTACTAACCTGTAGCTTTGAAACAGTCCTACTCAACATCAGAGCATTTATCTGAAGCCTCTGTCAGAGTACATCCTTAAATCAGCAGTCTTGTTTGCATATGAATCTTGAAAAGTTCATCTTCCAAATTGCTGGAAGTAATGGGCTGGGATTAATGGCTCAGTGAGAGAATCTTAGAGAGATCTCCCAGAGAAAATTATTTACTGTCATGAAGTTAATACTTTTCTTTATCCCATAGAGTTCAGTGCTATTAAAATGAGATATTATAGAATTGTAAATCTGATAAGGACACTAGGCTTTAAGTGGGGTATTTAATTTTCTCTGTTTTTGAACTTTGCAAAATGTATTTGCATATTATAGAAAATCCAATATCTTGGGAATTTTATTGTCTAGTAGACTAGACAGATCACTGCTTGCCTTGGGAATGGTAGTGATAGCAAATGAAGGCTACTGTTGTGCCCCGTGAGTCAGTGACTTTATCGTGGTTGTTCGTATCACTTCAGTGGGGCAAGGAGGAACCTTGCTACCTCAGGAGAAGGCTCTGGAAACGCTGTGGGATGGAAGCAGGAGTGCCTCTCAGGGCAGAATTGGAGCCCATTGCTTAGGGAATTGTGATCATCCTGTATTGTCAGATCTGCACAGTATCTGTTCTTGTGATGTTTGTCACGATAAATATATTTCACAATTAGTAATCTCAGGCAGTTTTTAGCAAAAGTCCATCAATTATTTCTGTTACAAGCATCTTTAAAAATTGCTTCTTTACAGTAGCCCTTTCAAAACAGGAACAGGCAATCTACTGAGAAATCATGACTTTCTTGTAACCTAAGAGATTTCTTTCAATCACTGATTCTTCTGTATTTCCATACCATGTAATTACTTTAGGGAGGAAAGAAAAGAGGAACACTGGTCCTGCGTTATGTCCAGTTTTACACATAAGTATGTGATCATCATCGTGTAGAACTTTTCTCTTGCAGCTTATACAATCAGGAATGTAAGGATTACACAGATTGTATCACATACATTATACTACTTCCTGACAGTCTAAAATATCACAGAGCACAATAGTAGCACCTCCCTTGGAATGACTGCTGACTTTCTTTTGTCAGACCCACGAAGATTAATCACATAAGCTTCTTAAAGTTGGAGTAATAATCTTAGGTGATTAAAACAGCTGATGAAAGCTTTAGAAGTTGGCTTGTTGCCACATGTTGATTTCCTGTCATTCCAGGTAATGTTGTTTGACCAGTTACTGGCAAAGTTTCCTTCCCAGGATCTAGCTTTTCTTGATTCTTTGAAATAACAAACCCCAAAGCTTCAAATTTAATGAATATTCAATCTCTTCTTAGCTGCTGATACTTTCCTGAAATGTTAAATTTAGTTTTAGATTGAACAAAATGACATTTTGTTGCAATGTTCTTAAAGACAAAGTCATTATCTCAAAGATTGAAAGACAGAACTTCACAAGGAACTTGTATTTTTGCAATACTGTTCATTGTCTATGGTGAAACCCTACAGAATTATCAGTCTTATTCTTATCACTACAGTACTATTATACCTTGTAAGTGAAAGAACAGAAATTAGTATTGATGTTAGTGTTGCTTAGTTAACGTTGGTGAGTGGTAAAAAGCACATGTATTCTCTGTGAATTTAGTACTATGATTAGTCTCATGGATTTAGCTATATATATTACAACAAATCTGAAAATTTTATATCAATTTCAGGAAAAATAGGTGAAACCAGAGATTTTGAAATGAAATATGAAATAAAACATCTTTGGAGTAGTCTTATACTACTTACTTTGGTGTCTGTTTCTTTGTTTTACCTTGTACCCCTCATTCTAAACTGTCAAGTATAGTTTTATTTGACCAAAAAGTATTTGTTGTAACAGTTAAGGTATAGAAAGGCTGGGGAAAAAAAAAAGTAATTTCTGACTAGTGCTTAGGATTTTAAAATAAACCGAACCATAATTCTCTTAAAATAATACTCCAGTTAATATTTTTTGTGTTCAGGCTGTCTATCTTGGAAGGAAGCGGAGTTAATGATATTGAGTTTTATATAGGGCATCAGTCCCATGTTGGTGTCTCTAGGTTACTACAGATAGGTTTCAGGGTTATCATATTAGATGAATGAAGCAATTCACAACTTCCTAAATTTTTTTTCCTACTCTTTGTATATGCAGTGAATGTGCATCTGACTCCACCAGGTTTATGTTTATTATTCTTTTTGCTTGTCAAGGCAGATTTTCTAAGTGAGGAGTTAAAAAAATCTTTGGTTTGTGGGCCTTAGTTTTCAGCTTCATTATTATGGCTAGTTTTCTGATGTTAGACTAATTTTGTGAAGTTTTTCCTACTAGTTCATCTCAATAAACAATATCAGGACTTCATCTCCAAGGCATACAAGGTTTCATTTCTGTATTTGAAGATATAGTTAAACTGGTTTTATTTTATAGAGAGGAAGCTCACTAGTCCATATAACACTCAGCCTGTAATATGAAGCAGTACTTGTCATACTATGACTCCATTTTAACACAATTTCAAAAATTTTGCTACTCATATTTCTTCAGAAGTGCAGCTAGAATTTTGAAAAGCAAACAGACCTTCCAGGTTATATTTGCAATTCTTCTGAGATGAGCATATTTATTCTATCAGTAGATAAATTTGTATAATTCCTCATCTGAGCCACAGTTCTTTGAGTGTGATGGCAAGATTATACTCTCCTTCAGTGAAATTACACCAGTGCTATTGTTTCCCATTATGGAGTGCTACAGTGATAAACAGCTTTTCTAAGATATAATAAATGTACTATCTATCTTAGTATATTTTTAATGTATTTTTAATGATATTTACAGACTTTTAGAGAACATGCAAATCCTGAATTTTGGATAGTTTTATTCTGTTTGAAAAAGTAGCAGCTGCTCTCTTGGCCAGATTCTCTCTTGTCCTGAACTTTGTTATTGCTTGGACAGAAGCAAAGGGAATGATAGCACTCAAGAATCCTCCATAATGCTGACACTAATAAATTTAACTTGAATTTATTTAATTAGAATCTTCCATTGAAAATTTGAACTCTTCAGGTTTGTGCCTATTATATTGTGGTCTTTACTCATCAAGTAATCCAAGATGCTACACCCTACATAGCAAGACAAGGGCAACAGGAAGGCTTTGGCTTTTCCACCTGCAAAACCCAGCTAATAATAATTCCTCCATCTTAGAGGGGAATAAAAGCATTAGAATAGTCTAAATTTTGAGCTGAGGTGTTGCATGAAGGATGAGAGCTGAGAGCTTGTACCTTACCTTTCTATTAAGTGTGAAAGCAAAAGGGAGATGTTAGTAGATGATCAATTTGTTCCAAACGTATATAAAGTCAACAGCAATGACTGTGTGCACTAAGGACAGGAGAATGAGGTCCGTTATAATGGAATGAGAAATATATTTTATTTATTTGTCTGTGTGACTGAAATCCTGACAAAATTAGGGTGATGTATGCTAATGAAGTCAACTGGATTTTTATCTTTAGGGATCCTTAGATGCCTGATACTTTGATTTATTTCTGTATGTTTCAAACATAGGCATAACATCTTTGGAATATTTTTTGAAAAGAGCAATTCAAATTGCACTTTTGAGGAAATCCATTGTTAATCTTTAACAGATGAGATCTGGGTAAGATTTTAATGATGGTTAGTAAATTTGTTTCAATATGCAATTGGACATAGGTGTAAAAAGATAGGAATAAATTTAGAGATCAGCATTTAAGATTAAGTCACTTCTGGTGTTAAAATCTTTCACATACATCTGTGTCTTGAAATATGGGTTCAACTGGCACATTTCAATCTGGCATTGAAGTGAATTGTCCTGCTGTTCTCCCTTCTTTAAGCGGCACATGCCTGTTACAGCCTAGTTGCAGTTAGGGGGTATTTGAAACCTTTTTTTTGTTACTGCTATTGCAAGGTCGATTTTTATCTGAATCAGTGAGATGACCTGACAGATATTGCCTGATTATTCATGCACTGTCACAAGGATGGCAGCAGAAATGTGTCCATGGACATTGCAGAGGGCACTCTATCCCATCCGATCACAGGCTGAGACAGACAGCCAAAGCTGAATGGGAAGTGACAGCAGAACTATTTGTGTGACTTTGCTAGATAAAGAGACTAATATCACATTTCAGATAAGGGATAGCCATTAAAATAAGGGTGATTGCCAATCCTGTGTTTTAATTCTCAGACGTGTAGAATCTGTTTAACAGGAACTTGCAGTTGGAGCTCTCACTTCAGGGTATAGCTAGTAGGATAGAGCTTATTAAGGTAGAGTTACTAATTGAGCAAATCCTTGAATGTTTAAATTCACACTCGGAGCATGAAAATGTAACTGCAGATCTGACATTTAGCTACAAATGCTAATGGCAATGCCAGCAATACTAATTTGAGTCTGAAAAGGTTTAACAGGGCCTTGGTTAATTGGACTGACAATTTTGAGTTGCTACTGTTTGAGTGATTTACCATATGCTTCACTGTCACTAATTGTTACTGTGCCAGTCAGACCCATCTGTTTTATGGCACACCCTATAAAATATATAATTTACCAAGAGTAAATCTATTTTACAATCATCTTCTTTCAAGTAACTTAGAAAACGACTATAGCCTGCAATTCAGCTTTATTGTGCTACAACTTCAGCATTTTAGCTTTAGCAATCTGCCAGACTACATAAACAAAAGTGTTATGGTGTGACCAGAAAAAACAGAATGCATGGAGAATTTGGAAAAAAAACCCTGAACTATTTCCTCTGGAAATGAAAAATAGTCTGTTTAATTTTTTACTTTTATTTTATTTTCCCCCCTCTACTAGTAGTTATAGTTAGCCTTTTCGGCCATCTTCAGCATTTGATGAACACCTTGCAACATGCGGCATGGAAAGTATTGGTTTGATGAGCTCTAACTGATAAAATGCAAATCTGTGACTTGTATCATACAACTTCCATAAGAAATGCTAAATGTTACTCACACACAAATGAAATCCAGCTGTATTTTATGTATTTCTCTATTGCAAGCCATCAGTAAGCATTTTGATAATATACATAAATAAAAAATTGCATTAGGCCAGGAATATAACAGTATCTATTTCTTAATGTGTTTTAGGTAAATGTTTTGTTACTAAGTGTATCACAATAAATGACACTGAATGATAGGAATAATTTGACATGGCAGAAAATAAATTTAGGAAGTGAATTCAAGTTAACAAAAACAAGCAGCTAAGATGATTTAATGCTTGAGGGCATGAGGAATGGAGAGTAGACTTGTACGCAATAATGAATCAAGGAAAAAGAAGCAAAGAGGTTGACTTGATTGCCTGAAAAAATTGAACTGGAAGGGAAAGAAAGCACAGGATTGCAGGATTGTCAGTGATTCAATCTCTCTGCTAAAATGTTTGTTTAAAAAATGTGGATGCTAAACGCAGAAGAAATGTAAATCTGCCCAAAATGACTGTTAACATAGCTATTTTCAGTGTCCAGATGGCATAAAAAATGGATAGAAAAGTATCTGGATTTAATATTAAAATGCTGTCTATTGTTGCAAACCTTTAAGGATAGGTCATCTCTACGCTAAATATTTTATTTCACACAGAATGTCTGTGGACTAGCGGTTACAGGTGTCTGGAATAGGTTTGCAATTTGTAAGATCAATACATGAGGTATTGGCTACGATGTACCACGCCTAAAATGTTTCTTCACCATGCTCACAACATGAGGTGCAAAACAGAGGAGCTCAAAGCTTTAGCCCAGTCCCAGAGGTATGACATCATTGGCATAAGTGAAACCTAGTGGGATAAGACCTGTGGCTGGAGTGCCCTGTTGGATGGTGTCAGGCTCTTGAGGAGGGATAGGCAGGACAGAAGAGGTGGAGTGGTGGCACTGTATGTCATAGAAGGGTTAGAATGTTGAGCTACAGTTGGCAATGGCACAGCTGACACCCTCTGGGTCAGAATCAAGGGGCAAACAAATAATGTGGATGTCATTGTGGGAGTCCACTATAGACCTGTCAGCAAGGATGACGACACCAATGAATTCTTTGAGGAACTAAGGGTAACTTTCAAATCAACTGTCCTTGACCTTATGGGGGACTTCAGCTTGCCAGAAATTAACTGGAAGCACCACAAAGCTGGTACAACCCAGGCAGGAAGTCCCTAAAAAACCTGGTTCACAACTTTGTGGAACAGGTCCTAAAGGAGCTGACTTGGAAAGATGCCCTCCTTCATCTGCTGCTTGTCAACAGAGTGGGTCTTGTGAGCCAAGTGGAGATTGTGGCCATCTTGGCCACAGCAACCACAAAGTGATCGAGTTTAAGATCTCTGTTGACAGGAGGAAAAGTTCCAGCAAAACATCAGCTCTGGTCATGAGGAGAGCAGACTTCAGGCTGCTCAGGGAACTGGTAAGCAAGGTCCCCTGGGAACTTGTTTTTATAGGTGCTGGGGTCTGTCAGTGCTGGTCACTTTTCAAATATCACCTCCTAAGGGCACAGGAGCAGCAATTCCCAAATGCTGGAAGAAAAGCAGGCAAGGCAAATGGCCAGTTTATCTAAACAGGGATCTTCTCTTGGAAAAAAGACAGAAAAGGAAGGTGTATGCCCAGTGCAAGCAAAGTCAAGTGACCTCGGAAGAATAAAGAAAGGCTACTTGCTGCTGTAGAGAGAAAATTCATGTGGCCAAAGCTCAGCTGGAGTTGAAGTTGGCCAGAAATGTGGAGAGCTTTTTCAAATACAGTAATGTCAATAGGCAATATAGAAATATCATCAACCTTTTACAGAATGGGGATGGTCACCTCACAAACAGGGACAGAGACAAGGCAGAAGTGTTTAACATTTTCTTCCATATGAATGATGGATCAAGGAGGTCTCAGTGCCCTGAGGTAGAGGATTGTGACTGTGAGAATGCTCAACTCCCAGTCAGCCCCAAAACTGTGCAGGATCTGCTGCTCCAGCTGCATCCCTACAAATCTGTGGAGCCTGATGGGATTCTACTTATCTGGTTTTGAGGGGTAATTTATTTTTGAAAACTGCTGTCAGCCATTGTTACTACTTCCCCATAGAGACAGTACATTCCTTGGATCAGGGCTTGCTTTTTTTAAAAAAAATAATATTTTCTTTAATATTGTTGCTAGTATAAAGCTTTCTAAGAACTCACAGATATGATGGTAATTCAAAACCAATAAGAACACTTTGCATATAGATTCTTCCCACATGATCTTACTCATGTTTTGTCAATAGAGGGTCAGTATTCAATTATCAACATAGATTTTTTCCAAAACCCCCCAAGAAGTCACGCCTTTTCTGCAGCAGAAACTCTGCTAGAAGAGAAGAACTTATTACAGTCCCAGAAAGCCCCATGGCATCACAGAGAAGTGAAAGAATTCCGATTGCATTCTTTACTCTATCAGAGTTTGAGTCTAGCTCTCAGATGCCAATTGTGCAAGAGACCCCTGTGTGTAGTCATGATTTTTATCCTCTTTCTTTTTAAGTTTCAGTCTGTCAGTGATGTCTGTTCACATGCTCTGGATCTTATTTGCTAGCAAATTATGAGACTGAATACAGTGTATCTGCCCTTTGGGCTTCAGAAGCAACATTAAAAATGGAAAACAAGATGAAAATGGTGTTGCAGTGACTTACATTTCTATCTGAATCATAATAAATCATAGTTAATCCATTTTTATTTTTTTTTGAGAGAGTTCTTGTTATCCAGCATTATTTGAATAAGAGCAGGAGAAGGAGACTACACTGGACAGTATGTGCAGTGTCTTCCCTGTGTGGAGGTTTGACAATCCCGAAGGGTTTCCCTCCCTCCACTCCCCATCAGTCTCATTAAACTCTACTGGTGTTTTGTTTTTTAATAATACTTAACATGTCTGTTATCTGTTTTATTTTCACCTGTGAAATATTTTGACCTTTTATAGGGGATTAAGCATTAGTGCAAACAATGTTCTAATTGCAATAATTGATGCTTTGGGATGACAGACCTTGATTACACTGCCCAGCCCCAGCCCGGACCTGTGGGGCTTGGGGCTCCACGTGATCTTGGGCCTCAGTCCTTGCCTGAGCAGAGCTGTGGGCAGACCTGCATCTTTTCCTGTTCCTGCTGGTCCTGACTATTTTTTCTGTGCTGGTTTTAGGCCTGACTTGTCACCTTGCCCAATAATTTGATGATTACCCCACCTGCTCTGCTCAGGTCCTGGGACTGCGCCCTGACTGGGAGGGTACTCTCCTGCTTTCTTCTGGGGTCACCGTCAGTGTCCTTGTCTTGTGAAACAGCCCCATTCTTGCTATATCTAGCATGGCATACAATAATGTATCTAACAATTATATCTTATTATTCCAGAAGAATGTTTAATTACAAAGTAAGAGTATTGTAGAAACACTCCCTTAACCCTGAAGTGATGCACATTTACTCACATTTTATAAGTGATATATTAAAAGCCTTAAAGCTGTGATACTTAAGTATGAGCCAAGGTTTTAGGAAAAATTATGACAAATTTTCAGCATACAAGCCCTCAGTTTGAGGGAAGGCTTCAAAACTTATGTATTCCCCTATTTTGTCTATGCCAGTAAGAGTGTGGATAGACACTTGAAGCTGTGACACAAATGAAGCCTGACGTTACCTTCCTGAACACTGACCTGTTTGTAGTGGAGAGATATAAATTAGTTTCTTAGACCAGTTACCTTTCTTTACATATTTTAAAGGTGTGGAGGCAGAAAATGTGAGAATTCAGTCTTGGCTTCATTGCTTTGAATTTTGATGGAACTATTATTCTTATGCCATGGGACATATGGTGGTTGGTAATTGAAGGAAAACACAGACTGGTAAAGTAGCTTAACGGGGGCAACTATCATTTGGGTGGAGAGGGAGAGAATTAGTTAAAAACTGTCTTATAGAGCATGATACTAGGAATAAGTAATTGCTTTGACTTCTAAGTCAGATTTCATGCAGATTTCATTTTCCTAGATGTGGTTATATTTAAAAAATCGTGCACTTTCTTCCCATGTTTGGTAGGTGGATCAAAGTAGCGATAGCTCAGCAACTTCTTACTGGGCCTTATGGCAGTAAGGGGATTTGAGAATTTTTCATGCTGGCACAGAAAATCCAGCACATTAGTTGCAATTGGGTTTGAAATTACAGCCTTTTCTCTTAGAGAGAAAATCTGTTAGCGTGCAGAACCTGCTGAAGTAGTGGATGTGAAATGGATCCTTCCTGTTGCACAGTTTCTTCAGAAAGAAATAGTTAAATGTTTCTGCCACACAGGTTCTGAGGCTCCTCTGAAAGAGGGCATCTCACAGTGTTTCTCTCTGTATCCAAGATGGGGAATTGAGGCCAGCTGTCCAATCTTTCCATCATCAGTGTCATCATTCACATTCTGAGATGAAACAAAACTAGAACAACGAAGAACAGGTATAAAAGACTTGAACTGCATTTGAGACTTATGTCAAAAATGTTTCAGTCCTCAGGTAATTTGCTCAGTTCTGGCTCCCTTCATATTTACTTCAAAGCTTCAGTGAAAATGAAAGGATAGAAAATAGCATTTAGGTTTGCAGATAGCTGTAGTCACATTCCTGTGACTTGATCTGGCCTTGTTTGAAGGGTGTCTTCCCCTTAAAAGTCAGGAGCTGTCTACACATCATGAGGAAATGTCTTGCATCAGAGCTAGTCAAGGATACAGCAGACCTACTATGTCATGGGATTATATCTATTGTCCTATGGTATACATACTGCAAATTAATATAAATCAGTAAATTAAATTGTTTTACCTAAAATTAGCAAATAGTCTTATTAGAAAATAATTTAATTATTCAAATATGGAGTTCATGCAAAAACTTAAAATCAACAAATAATTGTATAACTTGAAGGATGCATTAAATAAAGTTTCATGTGTTCTGTGTTATATCAGTAATGTCAGTTTGTATAGGCAATATTTTTTAGCATAGTGCAGCGCTCTTCTAAGCCTGTTATTAATTTTAAAAAGAGTGATTGAATGGTGGTATTCTGACATGAGATTACAAATGTAAAACACAGAATCCAAAATCTACATTTCCTACTGAAATATGTGGTGTAACACGTATCAGGACCTTTACCTTGTTCTGTAGAGAATAGAAATCTTTGTTTCACCTCCTTCGTCTCATTTTTCGTTTGTCTCTGTTTCATAGTCAGCAAGAATAGGATACTTAGCTGATTCAATGCTACTTTGTTGTATATAAGCTGGTTTATTTAGCTCTCTTGCATGGCTCTCTGGTACTGCCTGTAGTAGCTGAATGTTACCAAGTGTGTGTTGTGGATGATCCAAATGATTTCTCTGGTATTTTAAGTGGGCAAAGGGTGGGTAAATTTTCATTGAGATGACTAGAGAGATTCACATGGCATAAAGGGATCTTCCATACAACTTTGTAGTATTTATGTTAAAGTCCACAGGTGATAGAATATCTGAACAAAATGTCATACATGTGAGAAACAGTTTTAAGCTTCAAAAAGACATGCAATTGTCTTTAAAGGTGTACTTGTCTGTGTGAAGAGAGAGACAGAGGAAAGCATTATGATGTTTTCATGGTTGGTTGTGTTTATTTGACGTAGATAAAATTTTACAAAAGCACTCAACCTGAGATAGCCGCAAGTGGCAAATATTATTTAATCTTTACTACGTGCCACTGTTTGTCATGCATTGTTTGGGGAATGCCCAAGGCAGCAAATGGTGGCCAAGCATTGAGTTGTATCAGGCGATGCTTAATATTTTTATAATCCCATTTTTGTTTAAAAGCTCATTTCATATCAAAAGTGGTTGCCCACACTCTATAAATTATTTTAAAAGGGCTATAGAGAAAAGTTGAAGTACTGCATAAAGTATTAACAATACCTCACCTGATTTATCAGATCAGTAAGCCATCAGTAATCTTACCTAGTTGGTAACTTGAGATCCAAAGTGAGGAACAGGGACTGTCTTTAGCATAAAATTTGCACTGTATTTGGTACTTGGGTTGCTGAGTTTTGGCATTTAACACTACTATAAAATAAAGAGTTTACTTATTGTTTGATCAGTAGTCCTTAGTAGTACCTACTTTACTAGTTTTAAGGACGGGATTGCCAGCATGTTTTATATTTCATGGTGAAAAATCAAGTGCAGAGACTTAATTGGTGGAAACAACTGTCTAGCCTCTCTTTAATTTGAGAGTACACATGTGCATATATGTGGAGATTTTTTTTCTGTAATAGAATTAAGAGTTCTTGCTAACTTTGCCACAATAATATTTTACTTAAGAAAACATCTAAATGCCCCTTTTTATCAAGATTAGTAGTTGAGTGATGTGAGCCACAGAGGCTGCTTGTAGAGAGAATCACTCAGTTAGCATTTGTACAACAACCTGCATCCTTTGTATCCCTCACTTTGAACTGGACGCAAAATGAAACTGTCTCACCCTTGGATTGAAGTAGACAGTTTTTTCTCTTTTACCATCCCTAAGACAAATTAGGAATGTAAGAAACCTTTCACTCAGAACAAAACGATGGTTATAGCAGGTAACAGGACCTCACATTAATCAGTGCTTTCAAAGAAAAGGCCTCGACCTGTGCCCTTTGTCTAGCCTACTGGTAGGTACATTTTTTTTTTCCCAGTTTCTTTCTGTGTCAGGGCATTCTCTTTCTGTGTGATACACTCTCTTGGAACATGTTTCTCTTTTCAGGCAGTCCTTTTGCATTGATCAAAACACATCCAGAAAGCCACTGCAGAAATCTGAACTTATAATGATGTTCTTTTATATTTTCTTACAATGAACAATGGCTCTCTCAATACTAATGGCAACAGTACGCAGATAGAGGCAACAGTGCAAAGGGTTGCGGGTAAATAGCCATTATTTGCAAGACTTGCTGTTTCATGTCCTGGAAAAAAAATTTCTGTCTTCTGCAGCCAAATCTTTACTAACTCTTGTTGAAAACATTCAAGCCCTTTGCAAACCAATGCTGAGATGAGAAAAGATAAATGTGGATTAACATTTTTCTTCTTTTTGGAAGAAAACATTAGTGAAAATTAGATGGCAAAAGATCTTAGTTCTCCATCCCTCCTGAATAAGAAGAAAGAGCAAACATTCTGCTTGATATCCCTTTTTATTAGTTTGCTGGCCTTAACCTTTAAATCAATTATCTCCCAAATATCAGGCTCCACAGTAAACAAGTGGAACTGATTGTGGCTCCACTGAATAAAAGACTCCCTCTGCTGCCTGAAATACAGATCACCAGATGCTTGTTTCCAAAAGGGGTATGAAACATAAAGCGAGTATGTACCTGCTCTGTTGTTCTAGTAATTTTTTTCTTGCCTTTAATGTCTGTTGGTGATCTTTTTTTTTTTTTAATGATTTAAATTAATACATCTGAGGAATGTGGAGAGTGAAGGAAAAGCTGTTATGCAAATGATGTAATGACATTCTTTATCAAACTCGTAGAAATAAGACTGTCAATAAGCATACCTTTTTTCCCCTAGTGTTCATGAGTACTAGACTAGCTGGTGCTTAGGTCAAATTGAATTCAGTAAATACTCAGCAAGGAATAGACTTCAGTTTCATAGAGAAAAAGAACACTTTACTAAAGGCAAGGAAGCATTACTAGTGATTTTACTGGGGAGTAAAACAGGTGCAGCAGCTTAGGAATATAATCACAAAATAGGCTGCTGCAAGAAGGTGGAATATTTTGAGTTCCAGAAAGGGACTGTGAATCTAGCCTTGGAGAGAAACACCCAAACCTCCTTCACTGGCATTATGTTTAAATTGGGTTGACAGGTATTCTTGGAACAAGGGTTTGGTAGAGGGAGACGACAGATATATCATGTTCCAACTTAATTTGTAAGTTTACTCATGGAATAATCAGAATTTCTTGATGTTTCTGACACTACACCTCTCCTCAGAAGATCAAATGTTCTCCACAAAAATTTCTTTACTCCTTATTGCAGGCAAATGCAATCTTGAGCTGGGGAATTTCACTGAATTTAGTTACTACTAATTAATATAAAATGTTATTGCTGAGTTGTATACTGTAAGAAAAAATATATATATGGAAACACTTAAGTTATAACCTTTCCTTCCCCTTTCCCAGACTCAACTTCAAACACCTCTCCGTCACCTTCATGTTCTCAGCTCTCCTTGGTTTTGCAGCACAGAAACTCAGCCTGTCCCAATCTATTTGATAAGGTGATGGGCAGCGCAGGAGGCTGTGTTCAATGTATAAGGATTTCTTTCTGTTGCTCCTTCTTTCTTTTTCCTCCACTGTTTCTTGCTTCTTAAACATATTTATCTGCTCTGTCATGGGTTGCCTCTGAGCAGCAGTCCCTGGAGGATGTCTTTGCTCTGCTATGTGTTGCCCATGGGCTGTCATTTCTCAGACTTCCTTCCTCTTGCATGAAGCACCTCCTTCCAAGAGCATGTCTCCAGGTGCATCCCCAAAATGTCTCCTTCCATGTGTCTCTTATTCTATTTTGGTTTTTGGTTTATTTTTTTGGTTTTTTTTTGTTCTTTTTTTTTTTTCCTTGCCTTTTCTGTTTTTACAATTCTCTAACCCCTTTTCTTTGTTTATCTTCCTATATGGAAGATAAATCCTCTCATTCTACTCTTACATGTGTCCTGCCCCTTGTGGCCATCACTTTCTTAAATATGTCTGAGCAAAGTCACCACATGCTCCCCAACTGTTGGAAGTTTGGGTGACCAGTGGGATGCTTCCAGGTATGTCAGAGCTGCCTGAAGAAGGTGAGACCAGCACTGGGCTGGTCGTGGCCCACTCCCATAGAGAGCACTCTGCAGCATCCTGCTGTGTAAACACTGCCAGATATGCCCAGCAATTCCTTGGTCAAGGTTTCCTGGGCAAGCACTTTATTTTCAGCGGCAAATAAGGAATAAGGTTTCATGTATTACTAACAAAGCATACTATCATGGTATCGTTTATACTTTTATATAGAAGTAACTGTGTTTAGATTTGGGAGCTTGTACTGCTATCTGATATATTAAATCATCTTGAGAAATTGCCTTGCATAGCAACTCAGTTATTAAATATAGGAAACAAGCATATTTTGACTACTTTGAACTTGCACAGTTTGCAACTTCTGCATTCCATTTTCCTGCAAGCAGAAGAAATACAGACTTACTGTAAAGCTAAGATTTGGCCGTGATTCTGGAAATATTATAAAACAATCCTAATTATGAAAACAGTGGTGATACCATATTTTGAAATATGGTGATAGCCAACATAATTTGAAAGAGTTCTTGCCTTTTGTTTGTTTTGGCTTGTGTGTTTGTAGTTTTATGAAACGTGATTTAGGGAAAAAACCCCAAAATTAAGAAGGCACTTCAAACCAGGGCCACAATCAGGTAGCCTTCTGTTCAGATGCTGCACTTTTATGAGGGAAAAATGTTTGAAAGCAGGAGAAGGTCCAATGCTAAGAGAAGGGGACTTGAGCTGACATGAGTTGCCAACCTCACACAAATGTATTTAGCATTTCTAATGGCATTTCTGATGACCAAGACCAGCTGAATTGCTAAATCAACAATTTGATTACTGCCTTATTGTTATATGGATTTAACTTAAGCGTATTTAGGAAATTTTTGATTTAACAGTTAGCAAGCCATAAGGCAAACAACATGACAACATAGCAGTTATCACAGCTGCAGAGCAAGCACAAAGTGAGCAGTTCTCTCTGGGTCAGTTTTGGAACTGATTCGCCAGGACCACTGAACAGGCAGCCTGAACAGAGTGAAAAAGTACAAAAGGCCTCAGATCATAGTGATCTGCGAGGGTTAAAATGTGCCTCAAAGATAAGAGGTGAGACTAGCCTAGGAAGAGGACCAACGTTGAAGACCTCACTGATCATTGAATTTGAGCATCATCTGCTATTAAGGAACACATCATTTTCCTGATGGTCTCACCACACCAGGTGAAATGTCATGCTGTGAAAATGAAGCCAACAGCGGAGTCCATTTCTTTTGTTTTGCCTTAAATTAAATAAGTCTATTTCAGGTAAATTAGTTTCCCAGGGCAAAGTTATGTAGGATATAATAATGAAAACTGATGTTCACTTTAGCCTTGAGTCCTCCAATTTAATAATCCATAAGCATAATACTGGATGATGAATTAATGTTTACTGAGAAAGCTGTTTTTCCAATATTCTAATCTTTCAACCCTTTTTTTATCTGCAAAATAATGAGGCTTAGTGGTAAAACAACTGTGAATGCTATGATCTTCTCCATTTAGAGTGCTTTTTTGTTGTCAGAGCTAAACAAATAATCCCTTTGATTTCCCTCTGATTTTCCATGAATGCCTTTAACGATGTTTTTCCTTTTCATAGATATTTAGATATTTACTATTATTTCTCCTTTATGCTTTTGATAAGTTAGTTTTTCTGTCAGAAAAATCTTTGACCATGAAACAATGCAAGAATCATAAGCTGACAAAAATAGTTTATTTTTATCTTCCTCCACCTGCATTGCTATCAAGAAATTTCATGGACTATAGGAATTTTTTTCTGATGATCTTGTAGATTTCTCACTTAACATACAGTTTTGCAGATTCTTGCTTTCTGCAGTAAGAGGAAAGAGCAGAGGACGAAGTTCTTTCCATAAAAAATAAAAACAAACAAAACAACAAAAATACCCACAAAAAACCAGCAAAAAACTTGTGAAGAAAATGTCATAATGGGGCTTATGCCATGAATCAGAACGCATATGTAAATATTCTTCAGATTACATGTGTGTTTGACTTGAAGATTTAAAAATCAGCCTATTTCATATTAAATGAGCTTTCTCTTGGAGCTGTATTTATGCACTTTTACATACATGTCTGCTGGCATTATATGAGAATATGTGGATTCCATCAGACTATCTCACTAGTGATTTTTGTGAGTGGTCATTACTGCAATTGGATCTGTTTTGCTTTGCAGCTTGCATCAATTCCTGGTCTGGGAAGAAGCAAAATCAAAGCATAATTTTATTCAGAAGCAGTCAATAAAGAACTGTTAGAGGGGTTCAACAGCTGCTATTGCCTGCCAGGCTTGGCATCAAGGACAGGTTCTTGGGGAATAAGGCTGATAAATTTGTGTCTCCTAAGACTCTTAGCAGCTCTGACCAAACAGGTTCTTCTCCAGCCATGAAGAATGACCAGGTTTACATGTACACCTTTAAAATGTCTTTCACATTCTGGGAAAAGACACAGCTTGAGCAGCGTTTTCCTGCAAAGTGTGATAAATGTGGAAAATTTTGCCTAAGTTTGTTTTGTAAACTTGGTGCAAATCCATAAGTCAATAATGAGATTTTAAGGAGTAAGCCTGTTATTTGCAGTGTGATTGGATATTAAAGCTATAGATTTTAAGTTTAGGTCACTAAAGTTTAGCCTTTTTTGATTACTCTTGCATGCTTTGGAACAAAATATGAATCCAACAGTCTCATGTAGCCATTATATCAACTAGCTTCCCATTGCCCTTATGCTTTTATTTGAAGGAGTCAGGTTTTTAATTTGCGGGAAAAAATGCTGTGGGTATGAGCTAGTCTTCACCTTACTCAGTGCAGCATTATGAAATCCGAAATTAACTCCAATGGGTTTTTAAGAAGGACTCCGTCGACTGAAATAATAAGTAATATGAGGTCCGGGGAGCAGGTTTAATGCTTTGCTACGGTTGATTCTTAATTTAGTCATTTTCTCTCTTTGTGACAAAAAAACATGGCTATATTTTTTCCGCTTTATATTTTTTCTGTAATCACTTTCCTTCAAGTTTAATAATTAGTGTTTTCAGGAGCCCTCAACAATGTTAGTACATACATTAAAAACATCACTAACGTTCCCTGTCATCATACCGACCTTCATTTTAAGCAAACATGGGAGGCTGTGGGAAGTCTTCCTTTTCTCCGTTAGGGGGAGTCCTTGCACTATCTTCTGAAGGATGTACTTTTCCCTAAAGCACTTTCAAGTTGTTTTTTCCCTTAAGAAATGCTGAACTCTGTAGTTAGCTTCTGAAAGCTCGGTTTAAAGTAGTGACCAGATCACTGATGCTTTGAGTTTAACAATTCACTGTGTGTAAGAGGAAGACTGACTTCTGTTGATTTGTGCAGAGCATATATTATTTTTTTCCCTTTTGTACTTAATTAGCGGTTGCATGAAAAGCATAATCCTTGCAGGGAAAAGTCAAATAGTTAAAAGACTCAATCAAGTGACTCCTTTCAGAATGTCCTCCTTTTTGAAAGAGTCAACATAGTGAAGAACTCAGTGACAGTTACCATAAAAGTTTTTTCTTCCACAAGCTTTCATTTTTAGCTGAACCTGGCTCCATCACTTGAGCAGTTCAAAGTATTCTACAGGAAAGCAACGTTCATATAGAGCTGATTTGCTTAGCCAGTTTGAAAAAAAATCATAGTTTTTGAACAGTACATTCAAAATCAGCGTGGTGGTGGTACATCTTAAGGGGGATACTAAAATTTGACTAAATTGACTCAAGTTTCTCACCATCTGAAATAATTGAAAAGAACTGCAGTAAAATCACTGCTTTTGGATAACTCTAAGATTTTCCCTTTTGTTCCAAATAGTAAGAGACACTCACTGCTTAGTGAACTGGGAAACCATTGCAGAACTAGGAAACCATTGCAGTGCATATTGTGTTGCTTTGGGTGTTCTGGGAGATATTTGAGAATTAAATAAGTCTGTGGGGAGCAAATTTGATTGTATGAAGTGAGAGTGAGCAACAAAGGAATGAGAATATATGTGTTGGAGATATTGCCTCTTTGAAAGGGAAGTTCTGTTTTTTGTCAAATACCAAGGAATAGAAAGCTATTTTTTTTCCTTTTGTTAGAACCAAGATAAGGAGGGAAAAAAAGGAATAAGAATAAAAATGGAACATAGTTGCTTCTCAGGTGAAACAAAGTGAAGTAGTGGTTTTTCTACTGGCAGACCATGTGATCAGAACAAATTAATGGTGAACATATTGATTTCTATAGCACTGTCAGCCAGACAACAGTTTGTAATGGCTGTAGTCAGTGTCTCCACATGGTTGCAGTCTCTGTACTTGAGGCTGAAAGGACCAGAGAATGCAAAAGGAAAAGAAAAATAAAAGCAAAGCTCTTTAACACACATTTTCTTTTAATCAAAACACTGAACTAGAATCTTAATACTGGATTTGGCAGAGCCACAAAAGAACTGCCAAAAGAATCTGCTACTGCCCTTTAGCTTCCCCCTTAGGTTTGACCTAAGCTATGGAATTTTCACTTTGGGAGCATCCACCTGCAATAGGTCATATTTATCACAGGCTCATTCAAGGACAGAATGTTACCATTTTTAGTATTTCATTTCAGCAGAAACTAAAATAGTTGTGGAAGGTATTGAGGAAACCTGTTCTTGGAATCTGAAAGGCTAAGGTGAGAAATACCCAGTGATGCCAAGGAAGGTTTCAGAACCTTTCAAACAGGCAAAAAAAGTGTTGCAAAGTTTCAGTGTTGTGATATGAAAAAATAATCTTCACCTAAGTTCAGCACCAGTAGCACTTGGCCCCATTGCTGCTATTTTTTTTTTTCTCCCCAAGGCAGTATCAGTTCTCAAAACTAAAGAAGACATAAAAAAAAAAAATCAAAGCCTTTTGTTCAACCTGCCCACTGAGTACAAGTGGTTTCAGACAAAATAGGAACTGACCCTACCTACACTTTTGCAGAAGTCAAGTTAACCTCAAAGAACAACTGGTAATAGCAACAGAGTAGTATTGCACCAGATGATTTAATTAGCTGACTCTCCCTTAGGTGAAAAACTGGGCTATGTGTGGTTGAGACAAAAAATGGCCCAAAGTTTGAAGTAAATTCTTCAGTGGTTTCTCTTTTAGCAGCACTTTAGCTGCTGTGTGTTTGTGTAACTCACATGGATTCTGTATTGTAAGAAGTGCAAAAGATTATTTGCATTTTGGGCTGTGTCATATTCCAATCACTGCATTAATTTTTGCTTAGACATCATATAATGGTGGCTTAACACAGCAGAATAAAAAGAACACACTAAAAAACAGATGATAATCGTGAATTTCATATACTCCATTGTTCAGAATATAAAATGAGAAGAACAGATATTCCCTTTATGTGAAAGATGAATAGTTCCCAACCAGAATATTTTTGGAAATTATATGAGCTACTCAAATCAACTTAACATATAGCTTATTATGTGATAATCAAAAAATGCATATTTGTATAATGCGCTTAAAAGAATTGAAATAAATTGTGCATGGAAATCGATGGGAGATGACATTCAAATGTCACACTGAAGTCTTGAAGGGTACAGAGACTGTCCACATCAGATCAGATTTTACCTTTCCAAGAAATTATAGGAATTTATGAATATCTACTACTTTGCAGCTTATTCAAATGCTTGCATTTGTGTCCTGTGTCTTGAAAAAGCCTTTAAAAAGCAGTGCACAGGATGCAATTGTAATTAAGGAATAATGGAAAAAAACTGTCTTAATCCAAAAATGGACTTTACAGCCAACTCTGGTTTTAGTCTTTCCAATAGCATGTGTTTTGCTGTAAGAGATACAGAGTGTAGATTGAGAAGCCAGAAATGGTATTCATAGAACTAAAATGTTTCCCAGATAAATACAAGAAAACACTTTTTTAGACTTCTGTTGTTTGTTGTGTTCATAAGGACTGAACATTTCTGCCTGCTGGGGGAGGACCCAATTGGAATGTTAGAAAAACAATTCTTGCCCACTTTGCTTCCAGCCATCAGATGTTTTTTCATCTTCTGTTTTCAGCATGACTTCTGGCATTTTTTGCATGTTTTTTTTTTTTAATAAGGAAATAATAAAAAGGGTAGGAGGAGGCTGATCTTACGAGAAGTTGTGAGGCAGGGCGAAAATATGAAGGAAGAGAGTTTGGCAGCAGGTAAGAGGCAGTCATAACAAATGGAGTTCAGTGCAGAGATGAACAGCCATGAGTTTTTTGGAAATCTAGAAGTATCTAACAGAGGTGATCACAGCAAATAAAGGTGAGGAAAAAGTGAGGGCCAAGTACCCTGCGCACCAAAAAAGCCAGAGATTTTTTTTTTAATTTTTTTTTTTACATATTCAGGCATCTTTTCTTTCAAAACAGAAGCAGGAAGCCACATGTGAAAAAATAGTACTACTGTGAGCTGGTAAAAAGCTGTAAGAGAAAGACCAGTAACAACTGCTTCAGCCAGAGGTCTTGTGACACTTATGTCTTCAAATAAGAGATTCTGGCTACTGAGAAAACAGGAATACTATTAGAGATAGGGCAGTGATGAAAATATTTGAACATAGCTATGATTAAAATAAACCTCCAAACTTTAATTACATGGTGGCATAGTGATCCTTCAAGAGTTATAAGCTAAATCTTGACTGCATTATAAGTTATGTGACCTCAGGGTTTTTATGCTTATATAATGGAGTCCATATTAATTTTGTAACCTGGTATAGAAAAATGTAAATTAAGTAGTGACACTTTCTAGATTACAAAAATGAGAACTGTGACAATATACTTGTCTCTTTCAGTACAAATCATTGTAATGGTACTGCCATGAAATAGATACAGCAGTAGGACACTACTATTGGTGGAAGAAAAAAAATCACATGATTTCCAAATTTCAATAAAAGTAAATTATATTTTTAGTCATATTTAATTTGACTTTTGATTTTTTTATCTTCTGGTTTGTTTTTTCCTGATTTCTCTTCTTACAGCACTTTTAGAGGAATGAATGATCATCTGCATTAACAACTTATATCTTCTCTTTTTACTAGCAGCTCCCTTCATCACTCTTTAATCTATTTGAAGCAAATAGATCTTTGGTAATTTAGTATATAGAAATTTGTCCCCCCGTGTCAATATTAAATCAATTTCCCCATGTGATGACAGGTGTCTGAATCTGGTTAATGACAAGGCACACAAGTCAGTACTTCATTAATAAAAAATAATGGTGTACAGTGGCAATGTGCTGATGCAGAGGTACTGCATGGACCTCAGATGAGATGTATAAAATTGACATCTTGCATTGTTTGACAATTCTTGTATTTGCAAACTGAAATATAGGCAGTAGCCTACTATTTTACAGATCTCAGGAACACTTGTCATTTTTCTGTGCTGTTGCAATTGCCAAATGTTCAAGAGCCTCGACCTAAACACCTTTGAACAATTCAATCCCCTTTTCATTTTCTACTTCTCTGGTTACTTTTAAACTGGAGGTGAAGAATGTCTAGTCAGTGCTAAGTTTAAACTTAAAAATTTTCTCATAATATGTTTAATGGAGTCTTAAAAAAACCATATATTGAAGTGGTTACTGAAGCATTATAGGAATTTATTTTAATAGTCATTTTAATGGGCGTTCATTTCAGCTGCATTCCCTATTATCTTTTCCAGTTTCATTTACCCTTATGTTTCCTGTTATGCTGTAATGTTATGTATGTATGTAATTTGACTGTTTCTGCAGCCAGGAAGCATCTCTGGGTATTTCTTTATCCACTCATTTGATCTGCCACTCTGAACCCTCCCTGATGGTGGCATCCTTCTGGAGACAAGAACACTCTTTAGCTCTGCTATTATTATGAAAGGCTCTGCAGTATAAAAATAGAAATAAAAATATATTTTAACTAGTTATTTAATAGTTTTAGAACTGTTTAAGCTTCAGAGAAATGAGAAATTTTCCTTATTTTAGATCCAGTGACAAACTACATAGTGGTTTTGGAATTGCCAGGCAGGATACTCAGTGTTGACTTAAGTGATGGCTAGCAATGCTTCTGAATAACATTTGAAGTATAGGGGCTTCAGGGGTGATCCCAAGGGATGTTTCTAGAGTTATAGATGGCTGAACTTTAGCATAGGCCAGGTCCTTAGCAGTAAAACAAAATAACATCAATGACTCAAAATCAAAAGCTCCTGTAAAAACAGAGTATATGAGTTGGGAGAATATGTATGAAGAGAAGGAACTGACACTTACTTTGAAGCTTTGATTACACTTACTTTTTGCGGGCCTTAGAATAAAACGCAGAGAAAATCTTCCTCAAGTTTCTAATAGATCAATTTACCTGTGATAGTGGAAGAAACTTAGTCTGCTTCTTGCATTTAAATAAGAGGCCCTTCATTGTGTTGCTGTGGGTAATTGATTGGTAGCATTGAAATGGAAAACTCACAAACACGAACTACTACAGCAAATAGTTTGATTAGTGTGCCTTCTACATTCACACAGTAAATATTTTAATGAATTCTGTACAGGCATAACAAATATATGCTTTCAGAATTTCACAATGCTGCTTTTTGAAGCATGTATGTACTACTTTTATGAAATAAAGCCCCAAATAAATGGGAAGGTAAATGATCAGGAGAACTATGTTTTCATATCACTGGCAGATTACTGATTTCCTGCCTTATTTTCTAAATTATTTTTTCTTGCTCTATTCTACAACTTCTGCTGGAGTGAATAGTAGCTTAGAAATGAATTGCTAATAGCAAAGTATAGTACTATTCTTCAGAGGAACAAATTCCTCTGAGCTGGTGACACATTTGCTCTTGATTTTCATTAGAGCTATATTCACAATGTTCTTAGGCAGAGGGTCAGATTACTGCGTCCCCCTGTAAATATGTTGTGAGCCTTTCAGATGTCAGATACATATATGTAAATATATGTAAAGTGTCTGTGATGCTTACATAGCTTGGGTAAACATATACATTCTCTTAATTAATCTTCCTTTTCAGTTGTTATCTAGGATATTTCTGTCAGCCTGAATGGGTAGTAGTTTATTGTTTTATATTTATTAATTACAGGTCTGACTAAATTAACTTACATATAGACAACAGATATTGCAGTTAAAAATCTCTATCTCTTAGAACTAATTTTTCTGGATAATGTAAGTTCAAATTGCCAAATAGTAGCAATATTTCTTGTACTAATAACAGATATTGACAATTCATGCTAACTTTCATACTCTTTTCCTAGCCATTATTTTGCATCTAAAGCAAACACCTCACATTTCTTATTTGCCAAATATCCATAAATATTTCAATGTGCCTCAGGTGTTGTGAGCAAACCAGTATTGAAGTTTTTCAACTGAGAAAAGGAAATAGTGTAGGTTTTTTTTCTCTTTGTAACTTTAAATTCAATCCATTAAACAACTAAAAGCCCTTAATTATAATATCAAACATCAGACTTGTTTCCAAAGATGACTTCAGTAGGTTATGTCTTCATTCTATACCATTATCTTTTAAGGTGTAATCACATACAGAAGTAGTTGCTGATACTGAAAAACATTTGGTCACCACAAATGTCTACTTATATAGCTATGTAGATGATAAAGTAGTTACTCACAATATCTGCACAATAGTTGAATGATAATTATGAGGAGGTATTTTTACTTTTAAGACAATTCATAACTTTTTATTACTTGCTCATGTGGTGAGTATGGATGTACAGAAAATGTGTGGCTGTAAAAGATGCAGTCCCATGCTTTTAAGACATTACGAACATCGGTAGCTTCTGCTAGTGTAGTTTTCTGTGTTGTCTTCCTGGTAATACTTTGGTTTTGTTTTACTCTGGCTTTGTTTTGTCAGATTGAGTTATGATGAAGAAAAGACTGTTGTCTCAGCACAGTTTTTAAGAGCTAATATTGAATTGCCATGAAAGCCTCTCCTGATACAGACCCGATCTAATTTAGCACTAGAGTTTAGAATAGTTGGATAAAAGTTATATGGCAAGATATTAATTTCTAATTATCAGCCCTTGAAAAAGAAATATGAAAATATAAATGCAAAATTTTGAATGAGATTATCTTAATAAATCACTCTACTTATGCACCAGATACATCTTATGTACATGTTAATAGCATTTTACTATTTGGCAACAATTAAGACAATTCAATGAGGTATAAATATGACTTTGAGTCAAAGAGCTGGATTATCAGGTTAATAACAAAAAATATGAGTGATTTAAATATAGTCTCTATGCAATATTGATAGTTTTAAAAGAGATGTTTTGGTTGAAGTTTATCTGATACTTGAACCCATAGCTGCATTCAAAGATATAAAAGAAAGGGTAAGAGTGCATTCTTAACACACAATACCCCAATTCTTTGGCTACAAGAAAAAAAAAATCCATTGCTTGGAGTTCAAACTACTTTCCTGTCGTGGCTTATTTTGTGCTTAATTTTATTTTGCTCTATGATTGTGAGGTTGCTTTGTTGTTGGGTTTTTTGCATATATTTCTTCTATTCCTCTTTCAATGAAACTTTTTTGGTCTATATTTATGATTGCATCTAACAAATGTCCTATTGCTGGATTCAGTGATTCTTTCATAGGGAGGGGAAAAAGTGATGCATTTTTTATGTGTTCTCTTCAGCCCAAAATACTGTAATTTTTCTTTGATAGTTTAGCTCTATAGTGAGTTGATTACCAAAGAGAAATCTTTCAAAGAAATACTAATTTGACACTTAGTTTGGAACCGTGGAGAGAAACACTACTTTAATCTTAGCTACAGAAAGAGGAGCCATCCTCTCTAGTTAATAACTCTTTTGCCTCAAAGTTTATAGCATCACTTCCTAAGAGCTTTCCTTTGACTTGTTCCTCAGAGATAGTACAGGTGGATACTGTGTGACTATTTATTCAAAGTCACTTCAAGGGAAGTTTCTGTCTTGGAAACCATGATCTTGATGTTGTTTTTCACTGAACAGGTTAATTTGAATATGTCTGGTATATGAGAATTTTAATTTTCATTACTTCGACTTTTCTGGAAAGGGAATCAATAACTATACTCTCCATCTAGACAGTGACAAAATATACTAGCTACTCAGATAAAGTAAGATTACGCACATCATGAAAAATTGTTCAGCCTGAGCTCAAAGTTAGAGTAATCACAGGCTTGCCTTCTAACTTGTGAATCTAGTCCCTCAAGTTTTACTTAATTTGTTAAGTTTGGATTGTCTAGGTTTTAAAGATCTAAATTCAAAACTTGTTGAAATCAATGGAGGTCTGTCTCAATTTTTTTAAGGTTTATTTTTGATTTAGTCTGAATTAAATTTTTGCAGGGATTTGTTGGTTCCTGTGGGTTTACTTTTTTCTTGAAGAAGATTTCTTTTGTGGTGCATCTTAAATTCCTTAAAGCTGGGATGCTATTTGAAACCTATGGAGTTGGACTCCTGTTCAAAATCCCACCGAAGGAGGAAGAGAATTAATGGAAATTTATTCTGTTGTGTACAAATTTTTGGAGAAACATATCTGCTGATGGCAAGGTTAAAAACTGCTGAAACATTATTGTGGCCTATTCTTCTTTCTTTTTTTTTCCTTTATCCTGTCCCATAAAGCAATCAAACCCTGTTTTTGGAGTCTATCTTGACATGCCAAATGTGGCACCTTGCTCTTTGCTGTATGTTTCATTTTTGCCTCTGTGACATAATCTTCACACTCAAACAGTTGAATGTAATATAAAGACTGACAGAAGCTGAAAAACTGCTCTGCTCTGCCTAAAAATGGACAAAAATCAATTGTATGGTATTTTCTCAAGTCTGTTTCATTCTATAATAGAATGGTGTGGGGTGTTTCCTCCAAAGAGGATGACTAATATGAACTGTAATTCCATATTAAAAGTGAGTTAAAAAAGCATAAAATGAGTGGATGAGTTTGCCTCTCCTAGCCTCAGTTTCCAACTTGTAAAATAACAATACATTCATCTGGTTAGCTGTCATGGATATTTTAAAGTTTAAAGTGTACTAACTAGCCACTGATTTCACTTGGGTATTCAGTGAGGTAGAACAATCTGAAGTCATGCAAGTAATTCTTATGGCCTGCTCTGTGAGTGTGGGAGGGAAGAAAAAAATTTAGGTGCATTGGTGCACTCCAATTTTTGCAGCAAAGTGTTCTTTTACTTTCTTGTTTCTGTATAATCTACTAAATACTAAATTGTTATTGAACTGCTATTACACTAGGATACATTCTCCAAACTAGGTTGTAATTTTCTACAAAACTGCACACTGGATAGGCTGGGAAATGTACTATATTGACAGAGAAACAGTGAAATAGTGAACTTCAGGAATTTGGTGTTTTGTCCAAGCTTGGGAATGGAAAGAACTTTGGAGAGTGTCCACCAAGGAGGGGTGAATTTTGTTAATTCTACTCTTTCAGTCTAAGTCTTTTTGTTGTCATGCACTAGTTTTACTGAAGATTGCTTACCAACTTTTATCTAGAGCTAATCCTGCCTTTCCCACATTCTTGATTTCATCTCTTCTCCTGCCAAAAGCCCCACAGCCTTGCTTTTCTCTTGGATTTTGTTTTTAACTTCATTGCTGCAGCTCTTCCATGGATGATCTTTGCTCTTCCAAGCCTATTGATTTGCAGGTAATAATACAAGAACCTCGCAAACCTCCCTTTGTATTACTAAAACTCAGGGAAGATTAACACCAAGTCAAATGCCAGAGCTGTTTTTGCACGTATTTGTTCACTCTGACCCAGAGAATCATGAGTGAGGAAGCACCGATGCACAGGAACAGGCTTAATTGATTACTTGACTGCCCTGTTTTTAAGGAGCTGCAAGTGCAAAGCTTGTATTGACAGTGATTTGCTCTGTTATGTTTTCTTGTAGAGTACATTTATTACTTTCCTTGCTTTCTTATAAGATCAAAGCCAATATTTGTGTTTTCAGATATATTCATCAGCAGTATTTTCCACAGTGTCTAGTATATTCCTCAAGGTTTACCTCCCCATCTGTACAGCCAAAACCTAGGTGAGTTCTTTGAAATGCATCATTTTGTGTAGGTCTGTGTTACCTTCAAATTTTATTTATTTTTTTAATTCATAAACACAGAGAGCATGATTTGACCCTTTTGTCTTTTCTGTTATAATTAACAGTACTAAACATTTTAAAAAATAATGTAGTTTCTTTTGATGCAGAACTGTTGTATTCTTAGCCAATCTTGAATTTCCCATATTTTCACAATGTTAGTAAATCACTACCTGGCACTCTGATGACAAATTAAATGGAACATAACTCTATTTGCAGGCTTTCAGAATTCATACAACAGTAAGGAGGTCCCTTGAGAACACTAACAGGTTTGCTGATAAACCATGATTAATTTCCACTCTATTCTTATTGACTTTATTTTTTTATTATTTTTTTTTTTAGAACTGGTGCGGATTTCAATATCATAGACTACCAATTTTCACAGGATTGATTAATGAGCTGGAATTGAGCAGGATTTGCATCTCTTATACAAAAATATCTGATCTTTGGTGAAAGAACTAATTTTCTTCAAATCACCTTTTTTATTTTTAAAAAATATAATCCATAAATATTTCTGCTTTTGAAACCACTGCTATCAGTTGATCTAGGGTTTCAGGAAGACATAGTGTGCTAGTTTAAAGGTAAACCGGCAGGAGAAATGGACCCACCACAAGAGAGATTTTAAGTCAGAGTTACAATTTAATGAAAGATATTACAATAAATACATGGACACAAAGAGAAAACTGCTTTCAACTCACCAAAACCCAGCAGCATAACCCAGCGTCCCGGGGCACAAGCCCAAAGGGGTTTGTTAGCCCTTGTGCTGAGACCCACGTGGTTCCCCTGAGTCCAAAGCAAAAGGAAGTGAAGAACCTGTTGGTGCAGATGATGGCTGTGGTCTGTTTGGGAGTGATGGTCATAGTCTGGTAGAGAGTAGTGGTTTCCTCCTGTCAAGGTCCTGCTGCTCCTCTGGATCCAACAAGTCATCCCCAAGATCTTCTTACCCCCGGTTTATGTACCCTCAGGGAGCATCCAGTCCCTCCCCCAGGGCAGGGACTCACACAATGGGTGATTAACTCTGTGAGTCATGGGGTATTGGTGAACTGTTGATGGCCCATTAGCAGCCACACCCCCTCAAGCTGGGTGTGAAGGTGCTAACGACTTCCTGGGCAGGTGCTGCAAATGGTCCATTGTTCTTGGGAAATGAATGGGGGGGTAGAATACATAGCTTTGATCACCCTCACACAGTGATAACTGGTCCCACCTGCTGAACTAGGACACAGAATTTTACATTATATCAAATAGCACTTTTATTGTATGTATTGTCATTAATATACCTTCTAAACATTACTCAAGAATACACTAATAATGCACAACTTTATAATTTAAAAGCTACTAACTTTCTTGACTGGGAGTGGGTCAACAAACACAGAGACTCAGATGCTGCTCATTTGCAGTTCTTTCCTCTATAGGTTTTTCCAACATCTGTCCTCATATATGCAGGCATGTTCCAACATACTTTGCTAAACAATCAGATATTGTACTCCTAAATGTGCAAATACGGCTTTCCCACCCTCCCCTTCTGCCCACATCTTTGTGAAGAGCATACTCATTATGATTTTGCTCTTTCTTTTCCGTTTTATTAAGAAAAGGGTAGATACAATGCTCACATACTATTATTAAATATAACCAGACAAGGTCTGCAATGTTAAACCCAAGTGATTAACAACTTGAGGAAGGAATAATTGCGAAAAATCCAGGAATGAAGAATGAATCATGAAGAAAAGAGATTTTTTAAATTTATAAAATAAATGGTTCTACTATATTTTAGTATTAAGCTTAGTCCTTAAGGTATATCATTACAGTGTAAAATTTTAACTCATTGAAATTGACTGAACTTTTTTAATTACTTAAGAAAACACTCAACACATGCCTGAGACTGTGTTTATTTTGGTATCCTGAAAATGTTTGGACTATTTGAGATATCAATCTTTATAACAAAACATCTACCAAATGCTATTGCACTTTCTAATGATCCATGAAGGCTATGAAGAGACCACTATAAATCATATAGGAAAGGGAAAAAAAGGTTGTTCTTATGGATATAGAAAACAAAGTTTTAAACTCAGCTATGTGATGCCCTCAGATAACTTTTCATCTTCTCAAGAAAATATGCGGCATTTTCTGATTCTTTCTGGTAAAAAATTGCCCATGTTTTTTGAAAACTCCAGCCTGATTAATATCCTAAAAAATAAATAAATGGAGTTATGCTTTGCTGACATACGGTCATGCAGGAGGCTTCTTAAAATACTTGAGGTATAAACATGTCCTTACAGAAGGAAAGGAAAATGAACAGTTTTTATGGAAACCCTCTGAGTATTTAATATCAGCCTTTGCAATCACTTTGAGCATTGAACCAAGCCTTCAAAATGGGACAAATTTTAAATGGCTGTAACTACTCCAGCCCAGGGAGTAATTTGTTCATCATATTTTACATACAGTGTGTCTTCTCTTTCTCTGTGTTCAAGTAAGCCTGCTTCTTGGGAATTTACAACTCCTCTGCTACTTGAGCTTACTGTGAGCTATCCACAATAACAGCTGTATTTGCCTCTTTTATGGTTTTGACTCTAACATATGGATAAAGAGGAGTAACATTACACAGCCAGTTGTCTGGTATTACTAAGTCATTATATTTATTTCATATGAGCTACAAATGACTGAATAATAGATTTTGGCTGATAAAAAATAAAAATCTAGTAAACCAGTTTTAATAATGATTATTACAGTGGTTCTCACTGTGTTTTGGAGGTAGGAGCAAGACAATATACATATATTTCTGCATGAAATTTCATTATTTAATTTTGCTCAGAGAATTCCCTACAAGAACATGATCAGGGTGCAGAAAGCAGTTTAAAGTTCTTTTTCTTTCTAATGCATGCCAATACATTCAATGTTTTCTGTAGTTAATGCGAATTAAAAACATCTAGGTGCTGGCAAGCAGTGCTTTCAGATACATCTGCGAGGAAGTTTAAGGCCTTGCTAATCCATGCTAAAATTTTATAACTTAATAGTTTTAAACATATCTCAGTGGGAAGTTATCACGGCTGATGGGGATGCTCTCCCTCTCCCCTGTCCCTCTCCACGTGGCCAGGTGGCCAGGCCACAGGGTCCTCCCCAGGTCTCAGTAAGGAAGACACACACACTCCAGGGACAGGAAGCCGAAAGAGGGATTTATTCACCTGGCCAGGTCATTTATAGACCTCACAGCCAGGGTCAAAGGGGAGGGATACAAAGGAACCAATCAGCACACAACCTGATGGGGGCTTGCATACTAATTAGGAAGGTGAGAGGTGGCTTTTCCAGGGGCCTGGGGAAAAGGGCAACACAGCAAGAAACCTCATGTTATAATACAGTAAAAAACTCAGGTTTAGTCTACTGCCACATTTCCTCCTTTCTTATTTTTTAAAGCTGGATACACTTTCATTGGTTTGAAATTTTGAAAAAATCAAATTGGAGTACTTAAATATTGCACCAGATTTAGCCAAATATTTTGTTACTCAATTTGGAATTGGAGGAGATGTAACAGAGACATTTTACAATGGGCTCTTCTGAATGGTTGATGTTATGCTGAGCAGGAGAATTTCGATGATGATGCTGGAGATTGTTTCTTGCTGCTGGATTTGCTGAAACTGGATCTGTGGGTAGAATCTTCTTTGTAGATCTGCTCCTGTGAAAAGACAAACATAGCCCCTTCCCCACACAATTAGAAGGACAGGACCAAACTATCTTCCTGTCAGGAGACAGACAGAACTGTAATACTTAAAGCAATTGAAAAATTTGTTCTTGTAATAACACATTTAGTTTTACAATTTGGTGTGGTTTAGAGGTTACTAATTCCAAAACAAAGGCATTTTTGTGTGTGTTTTTATGGAATTGTTAGGGGGAATGACATCCAATTACTGGGGGAAGGGAACCAGGGGAAGGTTTGTTTGTTGTTGTATTTTTTTTTTTTTTTTATTTTTCTGCACTTGTTATCCATTTCCTGACCGCCGAACTCTGCGAGCTGTTCTTGGGGATAACTCATTCCCACCTTTGTCAAATAATGACCTGCAATATGAACTCCAGTGCCATCCTTTGTGACATCTGGGACAGGGACCTGGAGGTGTGATTTTTTGAGACTTTACTTTTTGAAATTCTAGACAGTTGATTTTTAAATGACCCTTTTCTTTGCAAAAATGACAGGTTACTTGACAGGATTCTAGAGCTGCTGTTAATGTTAGAGTAATCTTATTAGCCATCTGTTGGTTGGCTTTTACAATTTGGCTTCTCATTTGTATGTGAGCTTCAGCTAACTGGTTACTCATAGTCACCTGTGCTTGTATTAGGCTGTTTGTTAACTTATGTGGATTAATATCTTTACATGCTTTCACCATGTCCATAGGAGTGGGATCACAAAGGCTCCTTAATACCTGTTGATACTGTGCATTTGTACCTGCTGGAGAGGGAGAGAGATAACATTTTGGATTAATTGAGGAGTTTGAAAATGGATTATGAGGAGAGAAATTGTTATTAAGTTGATGTCCCGGTTCGCTGTGTTGTCTTTCAGGTTTCTGTGAGTTTTGAGTCATGCTGCAGGCTGGCAGAGTTGGTTTCCAAGGAGATGCAGCCTGGGTGGGGTCACCAGTGTTTTGGTAGTCATTGTCCTTTGGCGCACCGTGCCTGGAGGGCATGCCTTCTCCCGGGTCTGTGCTGATGATGTCATCGGGAAAGGACACCTCCCCGCCCCCTCCTCCCCAGACGGCCCGGGGCTGTCACACTTCCGGGATGGTCCCACCCCGCTGCCACAGTGCTCGGCTCCGCCCACTGCTGCCCCGGCGACGGGGCTGGGGGCGTTCCCGGCTCCGAGTGAAGGGCAGGGCCACAGTCGTTGCTAAGGGCAGCGCCGCGATTGGGTCCCAAGCTTCTGGCTTGTCAGGCATGTGCAGTGAAGAAAAGGGGGGTGGGTGCGTGCCCGTGGGCGGGGGAGGGTTTTGGAACACTGCGGCAGCACAAACTGCAGTGCCTGTGGACACAGGGCATCCAGGGTCCCGCGCTGCAACCCCTCCTCGCGCGGCAGAGCCCCCGAGACTTGGCTCTCTGTGCAAGCAGCTACTGTCTGGGCATGCCTGCGTTTCTGGGACCGGTTTCAATGCCTGCATGGAGACGGCACGGGTACAACATGTCACCCCCGCCCTCCCTGCACTTGACCACTCGGTGGATGTTATGTCATCTACTGGCGTGGGGCCGGTCCACTGCTGTGCTGCCGGCGGGGCTGCGGGGGGCGGGGCTTGCTCCGAATATAATGGTGAGTTTATCCACTGAAACACTGGCCCCGGTGGTGGTCCCAGCATCTCTGCGGGCAGGGATGGGGGACCCCGGCTGGGGCAGGTAGCATGGCCGTGGGCAGTCCAGGTGGTGCCGCGTGGACGCTCCTTGGTGGCTGGGGGTGGGGGGCGGCGTGCCAGGACATGGCGGCACGCTGGGCTAGCAGGGCACAGGATTCTCGGGCTCTTGCGATGGGCAGAGACCCGTGGCTGCTGCTGTGGAATTCCTGCCGGACTGGGTGAACTCCCCGCAAACAGAATATTGTCTTTGGTTAGTATTTTTCGCGATTTGTAATGGAGAAAGGCTTTTTTCCTTCGTAGTGTTTACAAAAACCCCAATATTATCTTTTTGTTCTTGAGCTTCTAATATTAAAAGTACATGTGCCCAAGCCAGGCTTGCATGAACAACTGCTCTGTTATTCTATTGTACTGCTGTCCATATTTGTTTCCCGAGCAATTCCCAGTCCTTTGCTGTTAAAGGGATTTTATAATGGTTTTTAGCCATAAACTTGGAAAGAGATTTTAAGTCAGGCTTATCAGGTGATTTATGATTGTTAAGCAAAAGAGTCTTTAAATTTCGATAGTTCTCTTTCTCTCTCTTGGAGAGAAAGGTTCCCATCTTAAAAATAAAAACAAAAATGTTTATGGGTTTTTTTTGGAAATTCCCAAAGCTGAAACCCACCTTCTGCCACGCGAGGTGAGCTGACGGTGTCTCTCAGTTGCTTTCCCGAAGGTTTGCTGTTGTGGCTGAACTGCAGACACGCGGAGAACTGAGTTTCAGGGCCGTGCTGAGCATGGAATATCCAATCTTTTTCCACGCTTGAATCCCTGTTAAGTAACTTCCTTTTCATAGAAGAGGGTGAGTTAAGTTCCTCACACACAGGCAGCAATTATCACGGCTGATGGGGATGCTCTCCCTCTCCCCTGTCCCTCTCCACGTGGCCAGGTGGCCAGGCCACAGGGTCCTCCCCAGGTCTCAGTAAGGAAGACACATACACGCCGGGAACAGGAAGCCGAAAGAGGGATTTATTCACCTGGCCAGGTCATTTATAGACCTCACAGCCAGGGTCAAAGGGGAGGGATACAAAGGAACCAATCAGCACACAATCTGATGGGGGCTTGCATACTAATTAGGAAGGTGAGAGGTGGCTTTTCCAGGGGCCTGGGGAAAAGGGTAACACAGCAAGAAACCTCATGTTATAATACAGTAAAAAACTCAGGTTTAGTCTACTGCCGCAGGAAGTAATAAGGTAATATTAATGATCTCTTTCCTTCTATTGTTTCTACCAGAAATTGCGGAAAAACTCATTTATGGTCTTTTCAAATGTTTCAGTTATATAAGTATTTAAAGATAATAAACCCCTTTAAAAGTCCTCTGAAACTGTTGTCAAATTTTGCTGGTTGCAATTCTGTGATTTGACTCTTCTGCTTGTATGTGGAGAACGAATTGCGAGGAATGATGTGGAGAATACTATGCATAAGAACTGTAAATCAGTCCTTGTGCTGGTCCATGCAGCAGAAGGTTGGTGAGGGTGGGAATCTGAGATCTGGGGGTTGATGTTTGCAAGCAGTTTAATGTCTTTCTGTGAGAAATAGAATGCCAGATGCTATTTTCTTAAGTGATTTTACATGAGTAAAGCATGAGTAGCACTTGTTGGTTTTTACACCTGCCATCTGAAGTGTTAAGGTTTTATTTTTGGGAGTTGGCTTAGTATGTCTAGACAGCAAGGAATTAAATGTTAGTCTGAGTTTTTGAATGAGCCAGAGGGTGTTTTGTGTGGGCACAGCATAATTTAAAGCATTTTATTTTTAATCGGAAAGTAAGTTACACTATCATAGAGAAATGGTTACTCAGTGGAAAGAAATTGCTTAAGCAGTAGATATTATTTTTGTGACAATTAAAACACCATTCATTGAACAGGTGAAATACTGAACTGTGTTACTATTTGTAAAGGTATTTTCTAACTCATAGTGTATCATTATCATGGAATATTCACTGAAAGGAAAGATAGTTACGTAGAGATGAAAATGCATGCATTGCACACAAGCCATGTTAGCAGATACAAAATATTGATTAGCGTTCACTAAGGTGCTGGTGCAGCAAATTGAATAACCTGCAGGTCATCTTTCCAGTTGGAAAGCTGGTTTATGCTGGAAGCTAGTGATTGCCTGCCATGGTCCAGAAGCACTGGGAACTGTGCTGTTACTTGCCTTACAGAGCCTGATAATGAATTAGGGGGAAGATAGAAGCTATTGCTGGCTGTAACAGCCTCTGGCACTGACCCACAATCACTTGTCATTTCTGTTTTCTCTGCCTCCTGTAAGCACAGAGATTTGAAGAGATTTTGTGAAGAAAGCAGCTTACTATGCTGGCATTTCACCAAGACCAGTAAGTAGTGTAAATAAGATTAAATTATTGAAAGAGAATAGAAACATATCCATGGTTATTTGTTGAGTAAGACAAGAATTAGAGATAACATGAGAACAGGTCTAGTGACAAGATGGGATGGAAAAACAGAACCTAGGTGGATAGGCAAAGCCCAGAACATGCAGGTGGAAGAGAGGATGCATTGGTATCTCAGTGTCTCAGAGGACTGGACAAAGAGAGGCCTCTGATATGAAAGAACCATAGAATGAGACCAAGGCTTTCCCATTAAAGGCTTGGCTTGAAGGTGGCTGCTTTTTACTTGCTGACCTCATTCTGCAAATGAGCAAACTTGTCTAATGACACCACACAATATGGGATTATTCAGCTGTATCATCATCATCATTTTCCTATCTCTTGCTTCATCTGCTACTCAAGGTTGCCCATTTATTTTAAAGTCTTAATGTCTTCGGTAGGGCCATTACAAACTTTCAAGCTTATCTGAGAGCCTAATTTGCCCTGCAACACCTTTATGAGAGATGATGATGCATGAGACTGAAAGAACTCAGCATGAAAGAAATTGCATTTCGTATGAACATCCAATAGTAGTCAATAAACTTGAGTCCTACCCATTCCATTTTATCAAGTCACCCTAAACCCAAGTGCATTTTGGTAGAGCTGCTGAAGTTGACTTAAACTTTTCTGGGAGTTTTTTTTTAAATGAAAATTTATTGGACTTAAAATTCAACACCTATGTTAATTTTGAGGGTCAATGGATCTGAAGAGATTGGCAGATATATTCCTTCTAATGTACACTTTGAAATTGAAACAATTTTTTTATTAGAGTGAAAAAATGGCATTAATTTTCAAACAGTTATTGGGTACACTGTTATGGCTTCTATAGTAATCTTATTTTTCACCAACTGGAAATGCTGGTCAGCAAGATTTTGATTCTGCAAAAAGGATTCACATTTCATAAATAAGAAATGAGTGATTTGTGCTAATTAGGAGAAAAGTAATAGGTGATCAGATGAGACCTGCATGAGCATACTTTGAAAAGACCCTTTTCTGTGAGAGAAGTTCTGGGAATCAGAGTTGATGTTTTCAGTGCTTTTTATTTCATGATAGCAACTTAAATAAAAGTTCATTACAAAAAAAACCAAACCAAAACCAAATTAGATTCACAGTAGGTGATCCCAAGTGCATTTTTACCCTTAAGGCAGACCTGGTAGAACTTTAATGATATTTGATTGCGGAATTCTTTGGCTTTATAAATGCTGAGTAAACTAAATGAGAATCAGAGTGATACACTAGTGTTATTTCTTTACCAGTACTGAGCATGCACAAATAGCATTGTAATAGCTCATTCTAGAGCTGTAATTTAATATATTTTAATGAGCCCTTGATCTTTGACATCTGGGGGCTCCATGAATGAAAGCCAAAAGTATCTGCAGTGCATTTGCAAGGCCAGGAATGGAGATGTGCTCATCACTTCTGCATCAGCATTGGCAAGTTGCATTTAGCAGAAAACTTTGATGTACACACACAATTCATATTGGAGCAAACAGAAAAACTCAGGTTTGTAAAAGAAGTGATCAGTTAGTTACAGTCTCTTTTTTCTGAGAGGATCTATGTCATTACTGTGCTGAATGTGGCACAAATAACAGTGTCATTTGTTGAGTTGCAAAAATGAGAGGCATCTTAGACTGCCTAAGATTTTGCCTGAGCTAATTCATATTTTACAGTTAAAGAGGAGTACTTAATGTCTTTAAGGCCTAAAAATGTACAAATAACAACCTTTTTTCCAGTCCTGCCCTGTTGTGTATTAAAGGCTTACCTTCTTTTTTTCTTGGTTGTAGTCACCAGAAATTCTGGGCATATCTCCCCTTTTTGTTAAAGGTATATTTTCCATTGGCCCACCTAGATTTTCTTCCATGTCATATGCTGTAGTAACCATGATTCCTCCCAGATATGTTAACTGAGTGACATAGTCATATGCTGGTTAATATCCCAGTCCCATTCTTTTATAATTTATTGTCTTCTGTTTGGTTTCAGCATTGAAATTTCCAAGCTCTACTTTCTTTCTATTTCCTTCAGATTTCCAAACCCCTTTTTGATCATTTTCTTACAATGATCAAATCACATACTGAATTGTGACTCAGCTAGTTTTAATATGATTATAATGTAATGCAATTATAGTGGTTGCTTTGTATTTTCATAACTTTTCTAAACAATGAAAGCTTTAATCTTATCCTGACACAAAATAGGGCAGAGCTTTCACTCCCTAAATATAATTAATTTATTGATGTGCCATACTATTAATGTAAATTGAGATGTTCTGTTACATTATAGCCATCCAAGAGACAGCTCTTGGTTAACTTTTCCATGCTTTATACAAAGCTACATGATCTGTATCAAAGTCATGGCTATATTCTGATGATGTTCTCCAGCAGACTTCTGAGAGTCGCACATTTCATAGCTCTAGTATTTTTCATTGAATGTATATGCTTTGATTGCCTGTTTCACTTCATCTTCCTAGTCTGGAAGACTTTACAGATAGCCAAGTCAGCATATTTCTTAGAATGAAGAAAGCCCATTACCCTTCTTCCACATGAGAAGTGAAATATTTTCATTCACTCTGTAAGCTTCTAGGTCCTGGTCCTTACTAATAAAAAGCTGCAGTTTATACATATACTTGTCCATCTTTTGTTTCAAGAAATGTGAATTTCCATTTCACAGATGTGAATAAAAGCATGGTAGTCCTACTCTTAATGACTGTTCTACTCTATGCACCTTGGAATGAAAAAACATTGTAGGAAAAGGGTGACAGTACTATATTTTTAAAAAATTTGTCTTTCACTTCAGTGGGTCACAAAAACCTTTTGATTCAGCTGGTGAGTGAAGGTGATTTCCCAAGGCATGTGAGCTATTACTTTTTTCTTTTTTTAAACTTTGTTCCTGTATTTATTTTATTTGACAATCTCTTCTACTTTTGTTGCCAAAGGCTAGAGCTGTGCTACCCTTTTCAGTGAAAATCTCTATCACTCACTCTTGAAAGTCCTTATGAGAAATAATGCCAAAAGATCTCATTACTTTTAGTCAATGAAGTTACATCTCTAGTAGATGCAATTGGGGATGTCTCTGGTGGTTGTCTAGCAACAAAATGAATCGCAAAAAGATGTCATGCAATTGAGTCAAAACTGTCTGCTATCTTTAAAAAATACGTACAAATATACTTACTTAACAGGGCAGACATTTTTTACAGTGTTCCATAAAATGAAGGACTTTTAAAACTGACGCATCATGCTACGTGAGTGCTATGAATTTAGTATCCTCTTGATTACAATAAATATTTAATGTGTTGGTATGAGGAATATGAGTTACTATGTATTTGAGTCCTTTCTTTAACTCAGATTTGAGTATTTCTCAGACAATGTAAGCTATTCCACTGCATAGTTAATAATTCAGTATTTCACAAGAAATTTCAAAATAATTGCACTCATTTTCATGGATTACATTTAAAATCTTTTTTGTGTTTCTGCCTTCACCAAGGTCTGTGCTTTACAATATTCCATATTTAATGTTCCCTCTTCTCCCTGACCCTTCATACTGTATATACATATATTGTATTTAGTTGTAAGCTCCTTTCACACCATTGCTATGCTTGGAAACAGTAGATTCTCCTTCTCTGAATTGACCACCTTTGAAACAGATTTTTAAATGCAACAGCCTCCACTGGTTACTATTCATACTTGAAACTCAAACTTTAGAAAAAAAGAGAATGAAAAGAGATAATTCAATTTAAACCAGATAGGTTTTAATAAATAAAGGTAGTTTTTGTTTGTTTTAAAAAAATATTTTCAATTTAATTTTCAAGCCTTCTGACTGCAGAAAAATTATCTCATTTTGACTTACGTGTCAAACACAGCGTGTTTCTAGGTCTCTGTGTTTGCCTGATTAAGGAAGTTCCATCTATTTTTTTTAAGAAAGATATTTCAAAGTGCCTGAAAGTACTTTCACAGGAATCAGATTTCTGATACTAGACAGCTATATATCAGCTCAAGATATAACACTATGTAATGGCTTGTAATCAAATACATGCCATGGTTGTAATCAAATGTAATCAATGTAATCAAATACATTCAGGTTAATGTGCCTTTTTCTCTAGGAAGAGTGATTAACTGCTGGAGTAATTTGTACAAGATGTGGTAGACTCTTCATCTCTTTGGACATCCCTCTGAAAGATGTCTTGAGCTATTTCAAACTAGTAGTTGCTAGAGAATGATGGTCTGAGCTAACCAGAGGGTGAACCTTTGTACTTATTAATGTGCCAAACATTCCTATAGAAAGAAGAAGATGGTAATGCTAGAAAGTTTTATAAAATACTTAATCTCGAAGTGGGATTTTATTTTCATAGTAGGGCTATGTAAGTGTAAAGCATCCATGTTCTCTCCTGTTATCAGGAAGTATTTGACCTTCTGAAATGAGTATGAAATTGGTGTTCCCTAATTTTCTATTAGTGCCACAGCAATGCTTTTGGCATACAAAGCAGAAGTGTACAAGTGTGGTCAGTTTTATTGTGAAGTCATGAGACTTTAAGACTCATCCTATGCTTTTTCCAGAACCATTTTATTCCATTAAGAAGGCACTATTTCTATAGAGCGCTCCAAATGCTCTCTACCTGTGAGAAGTAATGATGACACTTAAGCTGCCTGAGAAAAATTAATTCATAGTGGTTAAGCAAAAATGTTTTTACCATTATTCACTCAGTTGTGGAAATGATATTAAAGGGATACCTTCACCAGTTTTTATTCAAATTAAAAACCCACTTCCCCTTAGAAACTTCACATCAGTGCTGACTTTCTTCTTGCAAGGTCCTCTTAAAATTGCCTATGAGAAGTGTGTACGTTTTGGATAACGTAAGTTGTAGGATGGCCTCCATTAGGTGTGTCATTATTTCCCAACGTAGCCATGTTTGATTAATCATGCATTTTGCTAGTGACCATCTCCCTTTAAAAGTCTTTGTTGAGTGTCTGATTTGAGCTACTGCAAGATACAGTGTCTCCACAGGGACACACATAGTGTTTCCTGTCTTTATCCAGGAACCGTTAATTGCTCTAGACCATTTCCCTGACTCAGAAAGTGCCGCCTAGTTTGACTTTGAGGTGAAGAATTCAGAGAGTAGTAACTAGAAGTGACATTGACAGCTTATCTATCCCAGGCTAATATTTATTATACAACATGCAGAGTACTTGGCATGTCACATACATACTAAGTTGCAGTCAGAGTCCATGCTGAAAAGCTTTGTTCAGAAGTCAAATTCATGTCAGTGTAGAAAGTAAAATAAATTATTCTGAGTTGTAGCAGCAGTTTTAGAAGGCTAGAAATGAGAACATTTTTCACAGTGCAAAAAATCATTTAGTTACTCTATTTTCTTAACATTTTAATTTAAACTTTAAATTAATCTCAGCCCTTTGGGCTGAGATTATGTATGAGAAATTTCAGCCCAATAGGGATGTTTTTCAAAGCTAAAAGATAGAGAAAATAGTGTTAAGGGTGGAATTACTTACATAGAACATTAACTGTGACTCTGTATTATAATTACCTTTCTTAGATGAGACTGCATCATATTTGTTCTGTAAATGTTTTTACACTTTGAAGCTTCTTCTCAATTAAGATGAATTCCCTGCTGCTTCATGTTTGTCTCTGGCTGAACAGCAAGTAAGGGATGATTGTTTTGATTTTTTTTGAGTCAAGGCTATTCAAATCTATGAGGTAGGTTTTATTTTTGAAGGAAAACCTTTGTGGTCTTAACAATAAGTGTATACTTTTAATTCCCAGGTATATGATCTGGTGTTTGATTCTGCTGATTTTACACTTTTCACTGCGTTCTGCTGACCAAGTCATCCAGATGGATCTGTAAAAGCTTACTGCTGTTCTTTATAATGTTTTTAATTTTTACCATCTCATAGTAAATATAAGGAAAAGCTAAGAAACTTCTGAAGTATGAATATAAATGTGCATAATGCAACATATTTTAATATTAGTCATAGTTACTAGCTGATTTCCTAAAGAGAAATGTGAATTAATGTAGTAACACATTAATTTTAATACATTGCGGTACTCCAAATAGAGGGAGTAAAATTAAGCAGAATCTTCATGAATACTTGAATATTTTCTAATTGGGCAAATAAATAATACAGCTGTACAGGATAATAATGAGAACAGAATAAATACTGAAATTTTAATATAAGAATAATGCATGTTGACTTTATTAAATGTTTTGCTAAAGTGTTTAATCCGATCCAGATTAAAAAGTAATTAGTGACATCTGTTATTATCATGCCAAAACCATAAAGCAGGATCAATTGCATCTTAAACTTTTATATAAAACTTCTTGTGAGAACCAAGGGCTGCATCAATACATGGAAAGAAGCTGTAACTCACTACTCATTTTTCAAAGAGAAAGACAAAAAAAAAAATGAGTGATCTTGTTGGAAAACATCTTCTTCAGGCCTTCCATTTTTATATGCTATGCCTCTTGCAAGAGAGGCATATTTATTCATGTGTATATATTTTATACGATCTATACACTCAGCTTATGCCTTCTGAATAAACATATACAAAGTCTATGTACCATTTTGTTTCTGGTCTCAGATTTATATCAGATGATAGGACAACTCTTTGAGCACAGATGTCTCATCTAAGGTAACTTAGGGTATTTTATAGGAATGAATCATAAATAGTTTTTTTGCAAGTTCGCAATCACTGTCTTAATAGTCTTTATGCAACATCAGAAATAGGTCTTTGCTTTCTCTGTCAATGACTTAATACACAGCTTTAAAAAACCCTGCAGCTTTATTCAGGAGTAATAATTTTCAAATTTGCTTGTTTGAGAGCTGCCCTGAACACTGATATTGGAAAAAGTACTTGGAGAATGCTTGCACAGATTTCTCGAGCTTTCTGTAGGGTACAATTATCTCTGTAGGCAGCGAGGCAGGCTACATTTGTTCATGCTCAATACACTCTTATGTTAGGTGTGTTTTACTAATTTAACATTCTAAGTATTTAATTGTCTTTATAATGGTTCAATCAGCCATATGCCTCAGAGGTTATACTGAGAACTTGTTTGATCCGCAGCCAAGGTTTACTTTCAGATTATAATGAGCAGTTAGTAAGTACTCACCATCTGTTCGGGAGAAAAGAGAAATCTTCTTTGTCTGAGTGGACAAGCGGGAAATAATTCAGAAAGCTGATTATTAGTTCATGTAAGTAGATAATGGGCCAAATTTTGTTTAGAAAGACCTGAGGGAAAGCAAAATTCTTGCTGCTAGTACAGACCAGCCCTGTGTATCAACACAGGTAGAGCACCATCTGACTAGAAAATAGGTCAGCAGAAAAAGTCCTGGGGCTTCTACTGGATAGCAAGTCTGGGAAACAAATTTTGATTAAATATATGGATTTTTTTTTTATTATAAGGATGATCAGACACTGGAGTATGTAGCCCTGGAAGGCTTGACTGTTCAACCTCGATACTCAAAATTTGATTTGACATGGTCCTGAACAACCCGATTTAACTCGGCCCTGCTCTGAATAGAAGTATGATCAGCTGATGACAAAAGGTCCTGTTAAACATAAATTAGTCCCTGATTCTGTGATTTAGCTACATGATATCATTCCTCTAAATTATGTATAAAACTGAACCACTGGAATGGCTGTTTTATTCTGAGGTGAAGCTGACCCAATACATTATTCTTCTATTACTTCTCTGGTCTTAATTATTCCTTGAAACTGAAATGTATTGAAAAGAAGTAATGTGAGATTATGTAGTAAAAACTACATTCTTATTTCATTTTAGGAGTAGGAGAATGAGATATTTACCTTATCTGATGCTAAGTTTGAAAGTTGAAAGCTTATGTTAAAAGTCCAGTCTCCAGAGGGTTCTTCTATTGTCACTGAAATAATGAATTGGAGAATCTAAGAGAGATGCTCTGAATCATCTGTTAGAGGAAAAAATTTGACTATATTGAGCTTAAGGACACTAGCCATTTATATACCCACACTTGTAAAAAAGAAAAGATTGGAAGATAATGTTTTGAGTCCTCAGTTAATCATGACTAAACCATTAATTCATAAACTATATGCAAGAGCTTCAGAAATGTCTGTGTGTCATTAGAGTTTCCCAATTGCTTAGGGCTACAAGAGTTGTTGGACATGTTGTGCTGAGATAATAAAACAACATGAAAAGTTCCAGGGCAGCTTGCTTTGTAGTTAAGAACTGCCAATAACACGTTCTAGCATAGGAGTATCGTGGATGTCAAATGGATGATCCAGGAACAGCTGTAAGAATACAGGCTGGAGGAAGAGGTTTCATTATGGAAAGACTGTCTTTTCTTGGTCTCCTGGTCAGAAAGACAATAGATTAGCATTGAGTATCTTGGATTGGTTTGTTGTTTCTGTGCCTTAAATCCCAGAAAAGTAGCCGCCCTTATGGAAAGGGGTGTTATGTGAATTGTATGGAAGACATCTACCTTTCTTCTGAAAGGTGAATTGATTTGTTGGCTCCTATTGTGTTTGAAAAAATAAGCGATTATTGATTATTTACTCCAAAGTACTTCATTTGAGGACTCATGGAATGGAAGGAGCACACAGCTTTAGGGTTATACATAAACATACAGACCAGTTATGAATCTGTTTGCAGACCCTAAATGAATGCAGTGAGAAGTTTCTCAGACTGAGTCATGTGTTTGCATAAATGTTTGTTTTTTTTCCTGTCAGAGAGAGGTGGTAGTCAGACTTAACTATTGAGTCTTAAAGTTTATTTGTCTGGTGCAAGCATGGTAATAGACTGTAGCAATACAAGCAATAAATGTTTCTGATATGTCTTTCTTTATGACTAAAAGTTGTTCATGGCTTCTGAAATATTGATGAGCTAGCATTTTCATTTTGACATGCATTTCAGCCACTAAGATATAGAAAATACTGTTTTTCATAATCTGTCCTCTGCTGTACTATCCTGTCTTTTAGATTTGTACTGAACTTTCATTTTTCATTTTCTACTTTTAATTTGGAACCATCACTATTTATATGTCGTGAATTACATTTATCTGTAGATTCTGAAAGTAAAATAGTGCTGCAATCACTGGGATCCCAGTCTTTACAGTCATGTCAAGTTTCTAGCTTACAAGGCACAACAAAAAAACTTCCTTTGCCCAGAAGTGATTTAGAGCATGGTAGAAAACAGTCACACTCAGCTCCCACATCCTGACTTTTTTTGTCATATGGGAGAGGTTATCGGAACAATTTGTGGGAATTGATAGGTAGAAAGAAAACTGTTTTAGTTGCACATCAGGATTTCTTTCAATCTATAGTGCCACATTTTGGATTAGTTATTATTGCCATAAATCCAGATACATATTTTTTGAGAAATTATTGTTGAATAGAAGACTTAAAAGTCAAGTGGTTCACTGATATATATATTTCTTCATAAGTTTCAAACAGCTTACAAAATAGTACATGGCAAAACACTTCTAGAATTTTATAGAATGTGTCAAACTTTCACCCAGATTGATACTTGTTTGCTGTATGTAAAAATTACATGTTAAGGGCAAGTAATTTGAGCATGGAATATCAGGGAGAGAAAACAAAACAGGATGGTTGACCTGCAGCTTGTATGCTAAAAAAGATGAGAGGAAGGATTTAATCAGCTGGGTTTTGTTTGTTTGTTTTGTGATTATTTTTTTTAATCTTTAACTCCTAAGAGAGAATAATCTATAACAGTTGAAGTTTATTTCCAGTGACTCCTCACACACTACATTTGCTTGGTAAGTAGAATTCTTGCTAGGCTCAGACATTATAGTTTTATTCTGGTAGAGCTGCAGGTACTCAAGCTGTTATGAGTTCTGGAGAAACAGTGACATTCTCTGCTTGCAGTCACTGGCTCCTCTAGTTTATGCTGTTTCTCCTCTGACCTGACTATTCCCACTGCGAACTACCCTGTCCTCAGGCGTTGCTCTCAGAGAGGCAAGCATACCAATTCTTAAGCCAGTTCATGCAGTTGTCAGGAGCTTGCAAGTCTCTGAATTCCCGGGGGAATAATACTAGGGTGATGAGTTACACAATACTTTACTGGCTGTCAGATCACACAAAACCCCTTAGATTTATAATGATATTAAGATGTGTGGTTTTTTTTTTCACAGAAAACATGGATTTTCAATAATAAAAGAAGGCTATACAAAGGAATAAAATAGCAAAAAGCAGGGTGCACATGCAGAAGCAATGAACGTTTTCTTTCCTACCACCTCAGGTGGTTATTATAGCTAATGGGAAAACTGCTTTCTTGCTCATCTGCTCTTAACCTGTCTTTTCTGTGGCTGTATACTGGGACCCCATGTGGCAATGTAGGGCCTATGTAATCCCTTCCCTTCCTCATCATTAGATCCTCTTAATTAAATTTTCTATTTCATACCTTAATTAGTACACTTTGTCCTTCAGGGTACTTTCTGTTGTAACAGCCCTCTAAATGTGCTGAAATATGAGAAATGTTATACACATATCCTTGGTAATAGATTCATATAAGTTCTTTCTATGTATTGTACAAATACTACCCCTGATAAAACTGGGTAAAATTTGCAATGGATGCTAGAATTGTTTCCCCTTATACATGTTTATTTTCACATTCCTTTCTGGTATAATATTCATGTGTATATATACTGAAAAGGAGTGCTTCTGGACTCATTAAAGAAGTATATTAAACACTGTCATTTTATTTTGTGATAATGTAATAATTTCGATGACTAAGCTTCTGAATAAAACTTGAGCCATCTTTGAATATAATTGTCAGAGAGACATCACAACTCTATTATATTGCATACACCCAATTCTCCTTGCTACACTGCTTGTGAAAGCAGTTTGGGCCATTCTTTGCATTTGTGTACAATCTACTAGGAACAAAAGTAGAATCCTACAGCTCAAAGACTCAAGAAACATTTGGGAAAACTGATACTCATTAGATCTAATTGTGTATTTTATGACACTGTTCAGCTTTAAACATATTAATCTACTGACACCTAGGATAGTAGTAATAAATTTTGATGAAAATCTGAAGAAAGGAAGAAGTCTTAAAATGAGAAAATATTCTGTCTTGGAAATAAACTACAGGGAAAAAAAGATGGACCATGAAATAATAAAATTTTACAACATTCATATTTTTGGAGGAAGAATTAAATTCAAATCCCTGATCTGTACAGTTTAGTGAAGGAACTTAAAGGTTAGCCTTCTGGAATATGGCCCAACCATCAGTTATTGACTACTTCTGGTGAGTGTTTATTGATGATTTTTGACAGGAGAGGTCATGTTAAACTTGCTATTTATATATACATATATAAATCTGTTCATTGGAAAAAAAAAAGGAATTTCTTGAACAGGTGGAAGCATGAAAAGATTTTGCTTGAGGATGTTGTAATATAAAATGAGATATTTTTAGTATCTCAATTTTCATGAAGCTTAACTTTGGAGAGAAAAGAATAAAAGTCTGACTAGGAAGACAGAATGAGTTGGGATGATCTGCTTTTTATATATTTGCATGTGGATGTTATTGGTGAATGGCTTGCATATTAAGCACCTGTGCTGATTGCTACTCAGCTGTTGAACTAGGGAGAGGACTTAGTCCTATATCAAGTAGCATATCTACCTGTCCTCCATCTTTTCACAGAGTAATAAACAGTCAAGCCATTCTAGTTCTAACTGTACATTTCTTAGCTGTTTTAAGTACTTCAATACATTATTTAGAACATTAATTTCATATGCCATATTATACGCAAGGGTCTATTTACTAGACATTTAAAGTATGACTTGGTATGAAGATGATATCTTGTATTGAAATAGAGGAGTCTTTATGAATAATTTGTAGGAAGAGGCAAACAATTGGTCTTTATAAAGTGAATGATTTTTTTTTTGAAAAATAATAATTTTGTGTAGTACTATGAATGTCAGTTTTAGATTTGTATTGATGACAAGTCTGTGAAGGAAAAAAGGGAGTCTCTTTTATGTACCTGATTGCTGAAATATTTGAGATGACTCAGCTAAGCCAAGACAGACATATTTTAACATGGGATTACTTTACAACCAGTTAGCCTACAAATACCAATTACTTCCAGCAAGTAGTAGTAAAAATATTATCTTGCACTTCTCATGGCATGAGAATGCCATAAATAAACTGTGAATTTTGTGTGAATTATATGTTAACTGTGAATTATGTGATGCCATAAATAAACTATAAACAGTGCCAGGACCATTTAGATGAAGTCACTAAATGTGTAATTAAGTAAGAAATACCTGGACACCAGCATTTTGATTAAGCCTTTGTTTTCTGCTGTTTGCCAATTGTCAGTTAGTCTTTAAAAGCTGGATTTCATGATATCCATCACTGGCATTTCCTGTCATCTTCTGCAGTGAGCTCTTGCATTTTTCTAAGATTCTACTCTTCGTAGAAGAGTATTATCTTTACTTTTCCAATGTCTTTAAAAATCATGATCTTAGTTCATGAGTTACAGTTTATATTGGGCTATTTTAATCTTTTTGATTTATAACATAGTAAACCCACTATGAACTGTAGGTTTGTCAGTTATAAATCTTGAAATATTTTAGTACTGTGAACTTAAAATGCAGTAATGGTTAAATAGTTTACAATTTGGGTGACAGCACAATATAATAACTACAAATCTAATGTTCCTCTTTAAAGAAATAATGTTCCAGTTTAATTCATCTCTGAAGAAAATGGTCCAGCTTAAACCAACCAAGGCTCGTCTTTTTTTTATACTCCTAAACCCCAATTTTATACATTCAATTTAAAAAAAATCCAATTTAGAATATTGGTTGGCTTGCAAACTCCTGGCAAGAGAATGTGGATTGGTTAAGAAAATAGACCTTTTAATTTTCATATTGATTCTTAGCCACTGAAAATCTAATTGGAAAACTCAGCATCTTCTTCATACCTCCTTGAGCACTTGTAGTGGGAAATATAGACTGAGAATTAACTTGGAGAGAGCGTGATGCTATACAGGACAATTTTCTAATAAGATGATAATTTATGCTCACATTTGTAAAATGAAACCCGAAAGAATATATATTTCTCCTTATCAGGATTGCTGTAAAACTACTTCAATTTTCAAAATGTAGTCAAATAAATAATGTTTTGGACATATTCCCTCTGCATACCTCATGCACAAAATTCTGACTTTCAGCTGTTTGTTTTATCAAGAAGTTTATTGTTTTCTAGGACAGAAATTTGTTGTTCAATGGAATATTCTTTATTTTGCCATGAACTGATTAACATAGAGCTTTGGTTTATTCTGTGTATTTGTGACATGATGTGTATGAAACTTCCAGTGATGCACTGATGTTAAGTGAGGGGGTGAAAAAAAACTTTAGGAAAATTTTCAGCAAGAAACAACATGTTTCCTGAAGGAAAGGTACTCTATCATTGGGACAGAGGCAGCTCTAATGACCATGGTGAAGAGAAGCATCCACTCTTGGGCCATACTCATATAGTGAATGTGTGGCAATGTTGGGTCTCGAGTGGACGGATGGCTGGAAAGGTGGCACATTAGTGCTCCAGATGTTGCATGTGAGGCATCTCCCTGGCTTTGCAGGGATCAAGCCCTAGATATCAGGAAGGCATTGATGAGACTTGCCACAGGGTAGGAAGGACAGAAATCCTCACAATTCCCTGTGATAAAACAAAGCATGTAACTATCTTTAGTCCTCTGCAGTTTCTTCCATAAAAATCACATTCCCCTGCATTCTGATTACCTTTTGAGACTACTTTTCTCATTTTAATGTAGGAAGAAAGACCAAGCTAGCTTCAAACAAGCTGTACAAATATAGATACCAAAGCCGTAGCTGAGGACTGATGTGCCTGTGGGCGTTGTTCCTGTGGCCCTCCTCCGTTGGATTTTTCCCTTCTCCTTCTCTGTTGTGATCTAAATTGTAGAAGTGGGGAATATTTTTGATGCTAGTTTTCATTTGTCATTGTTGCCTTAAGGAAAGGGGAAAAAACTTTCCAAGACAACTTTATGTGGGTAGAGCAGAGAAGAGTTCTTTCACTTACAGGGTTTTGGGGTACAGAATATAAAGGAGTATAAAAGACTATAAAAGTATAAAAAGTATAAAAGAGTACAACACGTGTTGACAAGTAACAGATAGAAAAGACTGGTGCTAGGTTGAACTCACGGTCTCAGGAATACCATGAGAGCTCTTTTCCAAGTACCACTGCTTCAAAACATGCAGAGTAAATTAATCCGAAAGGCGTCCCTTTCATTTCATTCCCGGCTATATCCAACCAACTCCTGAGCCACTCTGCTATGCCTTACCAAAGCAAACAAGGGACAACAACCTGTCCCTCCCACATGAAAAACCCTTTCACCCACAGGCTGGGAACATGACTCTTGCAACATCTGGGCCCAAGCCATTTCACCTCCCAGCCTACTATAAACCAGGGCAAAACTCCCTTTTGCAGCTGCATCCCTGCAGCTCAGCTACCCCACCTCTTGCTGGTACCGGTTCCCATTACCAGTCTCATCTTCCTTCAAGCAGGACTTGAGGCTCTGCCCGGTCCGGGAGAACAAGGGAAGGGAAACATCTTCTCCCCAACCTCAGGAGAGCAAGAGAGGGAAACCCCCCTCTGGAAGCAGAACTCTTCTGAGCTCTTCCCCCCTCACTCTCCCCCCACCTCCCTTTCGGGTGGGGAACACCGGGCAACACACCAGGCTGGGCAGCAGTGTGTGTGTGTGTGAGAGAGAAATGTCAATAAAGTGTAGGAGCTGGAGAAAGCAGAAAAACCCCGTCTACGTGGCAGCATACTAATTTTATAACTCTACTCAATTATCATACCTAAAGGTTGTATCCAACCTAAGATATGTCCATGCTCAGAACTCCCCTCGGTTCCGCCCCATGGCACGCCTCTCCTAGTATTGAGTTGGAGGTGTTAAGACCTCTTACTTCATCCTTTATCATCATCTTTATGCCACTCTCCCTTATTGGAGCTTCTCCAAGGTTGCTGGGCTTTGCTTACTTGTTTTGACTAACATGGTATCTAGTTGTCTTAGCTCTGGTACATGTTTCCCATGCATGGTGTTCCAACTATTATCTGACCCTTAAGACAGCTGGCTACTCTATATGTGAGAAACTACCTAGAAGTATAAAAATCTACAAATTCATGAAAACCCTAAGGCATCATCATCAATACAAGAGAAGGCTGCATATTTCATTTCTTTGGCTACAAGATATCTTGTCTGCTATCAATTTGATCTTAGCTAATCAGAATTCCTGAATTTGCACTTGTGTTGGAAGCTGCAACTTATACACAGGTAATGCACTAATCAATATATCTTTGATATACTAGAAAGAACCTGTGACATCACATTTAACATAAATAGTCAATCAAATAGTGAAAATATTATATTATTGATGGCTTTCTTATGATCATAATTCTTACAGAACTGCAGTCTAATTTTTCATGCTTTTCAAAGCATTTACAGGGTATATTTCAGGATCTGTGAGGGGAAAATAGTTCTTATATTGTTCTATAGTTGAATCCTGTAATTAGAATTTCTACTGATATATGATCAGCCTGCTACAATGGAGAAATATAAAGAAGTTGCAGAGTTCTTTAAAAAAATCTTTTTATGTCATCTGTAATATTTAGCTTATTTTGCTTTTAAAAATTTGAATATAGCCTCAAAGAAATGCTATAGTTGATGAAAAAAGATGAAAAGTTTCGTGGAAGATTTAATTATTATCTGATGTTATTGTAGGGCTATTAAAAGAAAACCTGAAACAAGTTATTTCACTTAGAGATTAGATGATCAATATTGGAACAAATATGTTTAAGATGTGTTTTTTCTTTTCTAGAAAATGTCACTGTCTTATTACTTGAGAATCAGTGTGGTTTATGTTACTTAAAATTTGCATCATTTGTAATTGGGTTGAGAATTCTATATCTCCTCTGGCAGAGTATATTGTTTTAAAAAATGTTTTCTTCATAGGGCATAGCCATCTCTGAACTGAAAGGTACTGAAACATCTTTAAACAAAACTGGCAAGTCCTAAAACAGTATTTCTTTCTACAGAACGAAAAAGGGCATTTCTTTGAATTTTCTATTTTATGTGGAGCCACTGGGACAGACACTGGGGATCTGGGGCCAAATTAACTCCGGTGCAAAATTCTGATGTAAGTTTGTTTCCAATCTATAACTCTATGGTAATACTTAGTTTCTGTCACTTGTGATCTCGTTATCTCTGTGACTTATGAGATTTCCAAGGCTGCCCCTTATTTTATGTTTATAAAACAAGGAGCACAACTGAACCCTGATCATGTTTGGAACCTCTAGCAGCAGCTCCTCTTTCCTCTATTACTCCTGACTGTATCCATTCTCTAATGCTTTTGTATGTGTTTTCTTTTGTCAACAAAATTCTGATCAAAAGGATAAAGAATAATTAGTATAAGAAACTGAGTAACAAATTGCATATAGAGGAACATGGAAACTATTTCTCTATTTTATGTTCAAAGTTTGAGCAGGAATAAGATTAAAGAAACTTCTTTATATTTTTGTTATTTTTATTTTTGCCTGAAGTAGCTGTATGTTTGTAGTGGATGAAGATGTTTTACTTTCCTCTGGCATATTTCAAGCATATTCTTACTATATAATTCTATGTCTGTTGGCATCAACCCAACAACAGGTATATAGAAATATTAATTTCTTTTTGCAGTGAAAGCCCCTCTTGCAAAGGAGCAGCATATTCACTGCAGTTGGGAGATAATGACATGGTTTGATACAGAGTGAGTTACTGCTTGCAGTTTCTGAGCTTTTACGAGAGGCTTGTTAGCAAGTGGATATAAAGTTTGCTTTGTCTACTGTAAAGCTTGAATTACTCCACATTTTTGGCATGAGAAACATTTTAGTTTGTTCTTTTTCCTGCTTTATATAATTAGTGAACATAAAGGTAAAAGAAAAGGGTGGGAAGCAGAAAGTATCACTTTTGAGACCTTGGAATGCTATAGTATTTCCTGTTGCAGGAGGGCTGCCACTGAGGCTGCCCATACAGGCGAGGAAGCAAAACTGTGCTCCTCTGCATACTGGGGAAACAACAAGGAATTCTGGTATGTTACTATAGAAATGGCTGAACTGATCTTGGCGCTTATATTTGTATATATTTATCGAATAAAATGACACGAGAATTTCCAGAAATGGTAATGCAGCAAATAATTTAAGCCTACTTTTACCTAGAAGACTATATATAAAACCAGAGAGATTTAAGTACTTATCTTGCCCTGATAGGTTATAATTTGTTAGCACCATCAGACAGAGTATTTGTTTTTGAACTTGCTATACATAGAGCTTCTTGAGGGTTTTTTGTTGTGTTGGCTTTGTGGTGTTTTGGGGGTTTTTTTCCTGATGGAAAAACACTGTAACTGAATACAAGTGTGCTAAGAAACTTTGCCAGTGATATTAATATTCTCAGAAGAGCTTTAGTGTAAGCATTCAACAAGGCATCATTTATTTCCAGTTTTCTTTAAATAATAAAGGCAGTTGTTCCTTAAACAATTGAAAAGCTTTATTTTGGGAATTTATCTTTGTAGTGAAATTGAATCTCCTTTCATAAAACCTTGAATTAAATTACATTGAAATGACAAAAATGTCCCCTTAGTTTTCCAGGATATAATATTCTGCTATTACAAAAAACCATCTAAGTATTTCCATATGAATATATATCAGATGATCAAGTATTGTAACAGGTTTTAATCTTGTCATGTATTCTTTTTCTTTCATATAGGGTTTTGTCTTCACCTCACAATGAAAAATTTAAAATTTTCCATGTTCTTGAGCCAATTTTAGATATTTCTTGCAATGACTTGTGAGTATCTATGTGTTTAGTTATTTGATTTGCAGAAAAAATGACTAGTTCCTTTATAAATATCAGTGCTATCCTATAACTTAAAGCTGCAGAAACTTTGAGATCAATTGAAACACTGGCAAGGGTTATCACTTAAAGATGAGTTTAATCTAGATTGATAATACCATTATGTAATTTGACAATTCCTGACTCATGCAGTTGAAATTCTCAGTCAGTAATGGAGAAAAGGAATTTTTTTGATGTACACATGAATACACATAGACAGCAATGCAGGACTAGGGAAAATTCATCCTGTATGAGATTTGCCAATAGCTGGCATAGTGGGAGCTGCTGTTTTTCTTCATGAAGTCAGACTTGAGACATACTGCTTTCACAGTTTTCTGCGACAGAGAAATTATGAACCTCCAGATACTCATTGTGATTTTTGCATGGAGATGAAGCATATTAAGATTAATCTACTTGATGTAAAGATACATTCATTCACTTGTATTTAACATAATTTTTTTTAAAGTGGCATCTAATTATTGCCTTGTGTAGCAGAAATACCTCTGAGGAAATGTGTGTCAGCTGTTGAAGAAATATATCTGCCTATTCTTCTTTAAGAACATGGTAATTGTTCTTTGGGGGTTTAATAGAATTTCTTTTTTTTTTTTAAAATTTGCAGTGGTGGTTATTTAAAAATGCCTCTGCTTATGAAAAATGCATAACATTAGGGAGCAAGTGACATCTCAGGGAGGCTGTACTCAGAACACACACATTTTTTTGACTCTTCAGTTGATCCCAGACATGTCAGCATGTTAAAATCCAGATTGGGCTGTGGGAATTATCCAGTAGTTGGAGATTAGATGACAATATAAAATTTATTTGAAAGGTTTTAGTATTGTTGTAGGGCTAGTCTATGTAGTCTATTTTTTGTAGTGTCTCTTCAGTATACAAATGCATGTTATTGGAGAAGGCACAGGGGAAAAATATCTAAATGCAGGGTCATAATGTCAGGGACGACATATATTGTCTGGATTTTATAATGTTTTTCTCAGTTCAGTTCATTGCTCTGTTTAGTCCCTCATCTGGTTCTATGGGAAAGTGTACAGTGGAACACATTTCTTATTTTTGACTTTTCTTCAGTAATAACTTCATAGAATTGAACACTTGACCCTAAAAGCAATGATTTTCTTTGCCCACATAAATGCAAATACTGCCCTGTAGCTACATAGCTTTTAACTGCTGATTACTTATTTTAGTACATTTTCTATTTTCTCTCTCTGCTGCTTGAATGAATTCACAATATCCTTGTTTCTTTTAATATCTATGCTTACATTATTATAATAATCTTCAATCCTACATCAAGTGACAACTCCAGTTTCCAAGGTGATACCCTAAAATTTACTAATGTTCTTCAGCTTTCATAAGTATCATTTAGCAGTTGATACTCCTTGCCACAAGACCTTTAAATAATGGATATCCTGAACTTAATGAAGTGTGCTTAGAGGCCTTCTCTCATGAAGAACTGCTTACGTAAGTAACTACCAGCTGTGATCTGTAATCCAGCATGATTTTTTGGTCTGCTTTACTATCATATGAATTTTATGAAACATAAAACAAGTTTAAAATATTAGTTAATGAATACTGGAGTTAATAATATAGAATGAATATGTTTTCCAGTTCTTAGAAAATAAAAATTTATATTAGTTTTGGATATGATCTAAACTTTCATTCATATTTACATATATAATAGGTTCTGCTTTTAATATTTCTTGCTTTTAAAAATAAATCGTTTTTTGAAGAGATGTATTACTTTTCAGTTTATCATGTGAAACCCACTAGTTCTTTTTTCTAGAATGGCAGTATTCTATAAATAAATTAGAAAAATTCTGAAGTATTTACAAGAGAGTTAATGCTTCTTTCTCCCCCTTCCTGTAGCTCAGCTTTCTCAAAAAGGATACAGAATTGTTTGTCTGCATTTGTTTCATTTGCATGACAGATATTTGGAAAACATGACCTGTGCAGGCATCCTCAGATTGTAAATATTTTGTTGGTTACTTTTTTGCTTACACTCACCTGTTTCTTTTTCTTCTCTTGGAAACATGCAGATGCCAAGATGATTAAATAGGTCTGGAGAGAGGGAATTGAGCCAGGAGCTGGCATGGTATTTAGCTCCTTGCTAGGTAAAATCACAATAGTAAGGTATGAGTTTAATATAACAAAAGGTAAATTAGTACGTGAATTAGGCTGGCTTTAGGCTGCTATCTCTAGTGACAGGAACAGCAACTTTTTCAACTTAGATGTGTGGTTTTTTGAGCTCCAGTTAACTCTATGCTTCTGCCTGCTTGGTCTTCTAGATACAGTCTCAGATATTTCCAGTTCAAAGTGTTATTTCTGAGTACCATAATTAATAGGCTTCCTGTATGGCATGAAGGTGCAAAGGAAGAAATGCTCCCACCTAACTCCTCTGGAGAAGCCTAGTTCTTTTGGGTGAAACAGTACGAGAGGAAGCAGGACTACTGGTTGGTGACTATGGGAAAATAAAACATTTGGATCCATACGAAAACTTCCTATGGAGTTAATTCCACCCCCTTCCTTTATTTTTCAATAGACAATTAAATATCTAAATAATGGTACTTACCTTTTTGCCTGCAATGAACAGAAGTGAAGACCTGCATATCTAACTTATCATTCCTGCATGCAGTCAGGTCCTGGGAGGCTTGTTGGAACTGAGCTACTCTTTAATGTTTTGGGCTTTGATTTAAAGACCAAGTTAAATGTTTCTTATTATTTTGGGCCTTTTGAATTATGTTTTTATTGTGAAGTCAGCTGTGGTAATGAGTTGGGGCATCTGAGTTAACCTAACATAGAGATGAGTGACAATACTGCAAAACAGCCTAGGTTTGCATCATTCAGGATCACTAAGGTTTCTTGGTGTCAGTGGCGAAAATGTGTCACTAGTCCTAATGCAAGGGTAGGTAAAATAGTAGTAAGTAACTTCTCCTGTGTCTTGTACAGGTTAACCCTCTACCAGTTAACTTCACTGTTGTAACACAGACAGTAACCTCACTGAATACGTTGCCTGCTTTGGTGCTTATCTTTGCAGCTTTAAAATGGAAAACTAAAATTAGAAAAGGAAGTAATCCATAAGTAATTTCATAACATTAGTTTTAAATCACAGTTCCTCTGGATAGTCAAGCCAAGCTTCTGTCACTTCTAATCCACTTAAGAAAGGATTGATGCTAGATTTGACAGTCTGCCATTACAAAGAAGACTTGAAACTTTAACTAAAGCAGCTCTGAACAGATGTCAAGAAAGGGTGTCACCAATCAAGAAAAGTTATTCTATTGCAAAACCCAAATTGTCATTTTGATTTAACTGTGTAATATATGTTATGCTTTTTTTGCAAAGTCACAAACAGTTGCATAGTGGATAGAATTATTGCAGAACCACTTTGTGGTTGATGTAAAACTACAGAAACTGAAGTGCTAACTTTGAATTGAGCTGCTCTTCAAATGTTGCTTAGTACTGTTAAGAGGAAATATTCTTGCTTACTTTGTGAAGTCAGTTAAAGATATACAATGGTATTAAGGCTTTGATAAATATAGGGTTGTCTTTAAAGCATGTGAAAGCTGCTCGTGATGCAGCTGGATAGGTTTATCAGGATCTCAAAAAATATCGTACTGCAATTTATTATTATTATTATTATTAGTATTAGTCTCTTGGCCCTAAGTAATGGATTATTCATAGAAAATGTACTGGTGCTGCAACAACAAATAGATTGACAGAGAGAACACCCTTTGCCTGAGGTAGTTTTAAAATGTGAATGGGAAGTTGGATGATGAATTGGATAGTCTGCTTCAAAGGACAGATATATACTGTCTGAATATGAAAAAGCATGAGTGCATGAAAGCATGACTCAACCATATGTAGTGAAGGCTGCTCTCAGTGATAAAACAGTTTACTCTTGTCTTTGTCACCAACAAAGTATGTCAATTTAGGGTCTGATGCACCTTCTTTATTTATTGGAGTCTGGTTTTAGTATAACATCTTGCAATGCCTATTGCTAAAGAGTAAAACTCCCAAATTAATCTTCGTCTTTATTAAAAAGTAAATCTGCTTCCTTCAGTTTATTTTTCCCACAGAAACTGAAGTCTTTGGTGCTTGCCTCTTTTAGTTGTTTCTGAAATGCACAAAACTCGTGATGCATTCTAACATTCATTTAGTTGCTGTTGGATGACTGAAGAGTTTCATTAGCATAATGATTCAATGGAGTTAGAATTTACTATTCCTCAGAAAATAATAGGTTTATGTTTGGGTAAAGTTCGAATGAAAGCAAAGGTTTAAGCTTCTGGCACCTGGTTTTGTTGTTGTTGTTGTTGTTTTGTTTTGTTTTTTTTCCCTGTTGTTGTTGTTGTTGTGGTATAAAGACTAATCTCACCTGCTTGCTGACATGGACTGAGGTAAAAACAACTAAAAGCAAGCTTATGCTGGACAATAAATGGTTTTGTAGAATAGCAGTTTATAACACCCCAGAACCAGATTCATTACATGAGAAGGACAAAACGTGATTTTAAGAACATAGTGGACCTTGCTTGACATTGTATAAACCATGATTCTACCAGTAAAGTTCTACTTTCCTCACAGTACTTCGATTTAACTTTCCACTCTCCTGTTTGTTTGGGGTGTTTTTATGAAATACTTGTCTCTAATTTCTTTTTTTTTCTTCCTTTGGGGATTAAAATGTGTGGATGTTGAAACATGCTTTATGTTCTTCATTCTGTCTGCTTCTCTGCTGTGTCCTGCCCCTTGGCCACGGTGCTCTTGATGTTCCATGGTTTCACCAGTTTAGACCCTGAATTCTCTAAAAGCAGTAAGATGAAATAAGAATGCTTGTTCTTGCCTGCTGTGTGAAAAGTCCCTTGAAATGAACCTAAACCAACACCAAATGATGACTCTGGAAAATCAGGTGTTGAGAAACCATCTTTAAATTTAGACTGTAAAACCAAAGGGAAAGAAACAGATTTTTTTTTTTTTTCTCATCTTGGAAATTTTTAGTACCTTACTTTTTCAGGCCTGATTCTCTAGAAGGTTTGAATGTGCTTAGTGCCCTTTAAAGTACCAGCTTGAAGAAGGTAGTGATGATCTTTTCATTCCCATTTCTAACACTTCTGTGGTCAGGATATTTCCTTGGGGTAAAGGCAAACATCCAAATTTCTCCTCAAGTTGGACAAGTCTGCTAAAAGATTATTCATGCATGTCCACTACAACCCTTGTATCTACTTATGATTACTATGGGAATGTTTAGCTTCCAATGTGCAGTCAGAGGCAGTCTAGGAGGTTAAGTCTGCTGTTTTGTATTCCCATCGCTATGTTTACTGCAGCTACTAGAGTTGTGAAGGCAGAAAAGTAATTGCAGAGTGTTGTTCCTTCTCAGACATGCCCCAAGTCGATACCAGGGTTTCACAGTCTTGTTGTTTGATATGAACTTGGTGCCTGACCACAGACATTATTTAATCTTAAGTGCAGAGATCCCTAGAAATATATGGATACCTGTAAGAAGCACAGTAATTGTCCCTTATGCCTTTTATTAGAATGAAACGATCCATGAGATACTGGCTGGCTGAATCATCACAAAATTTAAATACTTATTGATTATTTTTATCAAAGTAAATATATTTATGTTGCACCTTTGATGGTTTTGGGTGGTGTTTATAGAATAGAGATAATTCATCATCTGAAGTATGTCATTAAGAGAACTAGCAGCAATATTGATGAGTTTTAGGTATTTTGAGAACCTCCTTGCTTGAGAACTCTGAGCTCCAAAGAAAACAAAAATGAAAAAAGGTATGTGAATTAAAAAATATCCAATTAGCAGAATATTCTGTTCTAAATGTTCAATATACTTTCAGGAAGCAAATTGTAAACTGTATACATGAAGAAAACGATTTGAAAAAGTGGGTTAATGGAATGCCTAATGAATTGCTTGTTAGTTCATTGAAAGGATTTGTACATTTATCTTTAAATGTTTCATGAAGGAATGAAAGGAAAGAGAAACACAGACAATGAGTAATTTGTGCAGAAAGAAGATGAAGGGGAAATAAAAAAAGTATTCCCTTATTGTTAGAAGCATTGAGGTACATCTCTAGTTTAGAGGAACATTTGAAAATCTCTACATTTAATAGAGAGCTTGCTCAATTCAGTAGGTATCAAAATCTACCAAGACAGAGAGCTTGGCATATCTTCCTAATGTAGGAAAGTAATTCATTTGAACCAAAGACTCCTATAGCAAGACAGGTTTCTGTCAGCATCTTAAAAATAAAAAAAGTAAAAAAAAAATTCCTAGACTTTAGAATTTCTTCAGTTGATTCAAGAACTTTTTCTTCCCAGATGTTGCAAACTCAGTAACTTTTACCATCTCAATTTCTTTCTGCTGGCCAATGGTCCATGATAAAAGTTGGAAAGTTTTGTTTAGTATCTCTATACTAGGATTCTTTTCTGTATTTTGTGGATGGCTACAGGCTCCATCTGTTTCTAATACCAGATTTCAGACACTTTTACTGTTTCTTGCCACTCTTGGGCCACCTGTCTGTCTTAGTTCAAGGGAGAACTAAGATATCTATGTTGGCCAATAAATAATCCCTCTCCTTTAAATTTAGAAAACAGAACTTTAATTAGGAAAAATATATTTAAAGGAAAAAATAACAGTTCTTAACCACAACACTTATATATATATATACAACAACAGTCTGTAACAAACCCNTCTTTCTGGTCTGCTATTATATCTTCATCCACACATTTTGAGAAGTATTCCTTCTTGTTCCTTATCTTCAAGGTTTTCCATTAAAATAGTTAGAAAACCTTGGAAGTGCATATGATACAAACTTTCTAGTGTGGGAACTGATTTCAGTTTACGGGACTGTACATTTTGAGCTGTCCTAAATCAAGGACCTAATAATGTTATTTTTGTAGGGAAAAGTTGTGAACACACTTTATTTGCTGCTCATCCTCTTCTACCTTGATACTTCTGGAACAAAAAGAAGCAAATACTACTGAATCATGCTGGAAATATTCTATTTATTGTCTAGTTGTGCTTATTTTTCTGATTTTTTTTATAACGACTAGTTTTATGTTCCTGAAACACTGGAGTTGTTGTTAGAGTAAGCAAACTTGTTTTGTGTGTGTTTTCTGGAAGATAATTTCTATTTCCAACTGTTATTTTTTTTGAAATTGCAGTGCTAGTAGGTGTTGCAAATACTGGCTTCCTTTAGTGTTTAAATAAATGTTAATAATTTTTTAAAAATATTTTTAAACATGAGAATTAATGCTTTATAATTTGTCAAGATTAGTTTATTTTTTTATGACAGTAGATAGGAATAGTATCTATATACTTTTAGTTTGTGATGCAAACCAGATATTGGCAAACATTTCAGAGTAAGACAAAAGCATGGCAAAAGCATGTTTGATTACAAATGTTATATAGACCAAAAAATGGGAAAATAATGTTATTTTTTTATAATTATCAATGCTGTAGAATATTTTCTGTATACTCAAAGTATAAAATATACCAAAAAGAATAAAACAGGGTTTCATCTTGCAGAAATTGAGAATGAGATGCTGGAAAGCAGTGACATGGAAAGGGACTTGGGGATCCTGATCGATGGCAGACTGAATATGAGTCAGCAGTGCCCTGGCAGTCAGGAGGGCCAACCCTGTCCTGGGGGGCATCAAAGCATTGCCAGGCGGTCAAGGGAGGGATTGTCCTCCTTTGCTCTGCACTGGGGTGGCCTTGCCTTGAATATTGTGTGCAGTTTTGGGCACTGCAATGTAAGAGGGATATTAAGCTGTTAGAGAGTGTTCAAAGGAGGGCAATGAAGATGGTAAATGGCCTTGAGGGGAAGCCGTATGAGGAGCGGCTGAGGGTACTTGGTCTGTTCAGCCTGAAGGAGACTGAGGGGAGACCTCATTGCAATTACAACTTCCTTGTGAGGGGAAAAAGAGGGGCAGGCACTGGTCTCTTCTGTGTGCTGACCATTTGCAAGACCTGAGGGAATGGCCTGAAGTTCTGTCAGGGAAGGTTGAGGTTGGATNATTGTCCTCCTTTGCTCTGCACTGGGGTGGCCTTGCCTTGAATATTGTGTGCAGTTTTGGGCACTGCAATGTAAGAGGGATATTAAGCTGTTAGAGAGTGTTCAAAGGAGGGCAATGAAGATGGTAAATGGCCTTGAGGGGAAGCCGTATGAGGAGCGGCTGAGGGTACTTGGTCTGTTCAGCCTGAAGGAGACTGAGGGGAGACCTCATTGCAATTACAACTTCCTTGTGAGGGGAAAAAGAGGGGCAGGCACTGGTCTCTTCTGTGTGCTGACCATTTGCAAGACCTGAGGGAATGGCCTGAAGTTCTGTCAGGGAAGGTTGAGGTTGGATATTAGAAAAAGGTTCTTCGCCCAGAGGGACTGAGCAGCCTCCTCAGAGAAGTGATCACAGCATCAAGCCTCATGGAGGTGAAGAGACATGTGAATCATACTCTCAGGCACATGATGTGACTCTTGGGAATTGCTCCGTGCAGGGCTAAGAGTTGGACTCAATGATTCTCCAGCTCAGCATATTCTGTCATTCTGTGAAATTATGCAGCAAGTTATTGAAGCAGAACGCAGANACTGAGCAGCCTCCTCAGAGAAGTGATCACAGCATCAAGCCTCATGGAGGTGAAGAGACATGTGAATCATACTCTCAGGCACATGATGTGACTCTTGGGAATTGCTCCGTGCAGGGCTAAGAGTTGGACTCAATGATTCTCCAGCTCAGCATATTCTGTCATTCTGTGAAATTATGCAGCAAGTTATTGAAGCAGAACGCAGATTTAGTTGTGTCGATCGCATCAGGCCAATTTATGGAGTAGTGGAAGCAGATGCTTCTTTATTTCACTTAGTAGACCTGAATATGGGCTCCATTCATCTTGTTGCTGATTTATCACTTTTTATTTACTCAAACATAAAATTTAATTTCTCTCTTTTGTCAGATTAAAATAGAATGAGGGCTTCCCAAACCAATGTATCTTGATAAAATAATCTTTGGCCTACTCTATGTCATAGGGAGAATAGTGACGTTGGAAAAGGCAGACATCAAGGATTTGTTATTCAGTTCCACTGTTAAGACTAAATTTATCTGGGTTTTGAGTGTTGCTTTTCTTTTTCTCCCCACTTAAACAAAGACCTTTCTTATGATAGTACTATTTAAGCAATATTTAGTGACAAATACTTTATATAATTTTGTAATTGCATCATTTCCTTGCAAGGATAATGTTAATAATTGGAAAGCCCCTAAATGTGGTGAACAAAGAACAGCTTTAATTGTCCTGCACATATGTACAATGAAAATGTTTCTTTTAATTGAGGAAAGCAAATAGCTGTGTGTGGTTCAAATAGTAAGGATATACTTTTTTTGCTTATTAGTGCCACTTTCTGTGAACAAATATGAAGATTAAATAAGCAATAAATGTGGAATTTTAGAGTGCTTTGCTCAAAAGCTCAGCATTTTACTAATTACTGTAAGGCACTGTGCAGATCATACACTCAATTCATCAGTGGCCATCAGTGGCTTAGCACCACATTAGCTGGGAGATAGTAACTGAAGAGAATTAAGGGAACTAAAACTAGCCTGTAAGTGAAAGCAGGAATCATGGAATCAAAGTGATTGACTCATACTTTGTTTGGAAGTTTCTCTTATTTTGGGGCCAACATCTCTGTTGTATGCTGGTAAAAGGAGCAAACCCAGCACAACTGTTTATGTACAGAAGCAGTGTGAAGTAGTCTTAGTCATACAACTAACATTTCATAGCAGTGCCTAATGGAACAGGTAATTTTACCTTTTTGAAGACGAATGTTTTATTCTTGTCTTTTAATAGAACTTCCAAGAACAAAAAAGTGCTTGCCATCATATTTGTGCTCAGATATTAGACAAAGTTTTAAAGCAATTTTTGCCACAAAAAAGGTTTGTATTTGTCTCCAGTTGGGCTCCTTTTCCTGTGTAATTTTCCTCAGTGGAATGTAATAGTAAAGAGGGTGATGCTGTTCAAATTTCTAGTCTGAACCATTTATAAACAACTATTATTACAGAGATTAATATTTTAAAAGTTGAAATTCTTTCCACGAGGACTTTTACTTTGAAAAGCAAAGCAGATCTCTGTTGCAGAACTCTAAATTAAACATCACAGTGTAAACCAAAACTAAAACCTGAAAACTTTACCCACACTGCATAATAATCAACTATCTTAAGTAAGAGATTAATCTTTTCTCTGGACAAATAGGTCTCTTTTCTTTTTTTTTTTTTTTTTTAAAGGCCACAATAACATATCTGCTCATTAAAATAACATTTTATGTTGAACATTCAGGACCGGTTTAATAGAGGGAAAAATTCCTTTTCAAAGGAAAATTTGCTTTATTAAAACTGTGAAATATTTTGAAGCCAGAAGCAGGTAAAAAGCATGTTGTTACGAAATGTTTTGATCTTAATAACTTTGTTGTCTTTTAACAGAAAAACATAATGCCTCAATGTCTTCAACAAGTAAACCAGGTTGTGACAGAGACAATTCATAATTTTTCTTAAAGTCACTGTATTTCAAAGGAAACTTCTTTATTCTCTTTTTCTTTAGGGGTGTAAAGTACAACTCAAAGTATTTTCACATATCAAATAGTCCTGATGGCTTTAAGCATAAGAGCATACAGGAGAAATATGTTTTATTTAAATTCACTGTATTTGACAGGAGTATGAAAGGAAAAGCTTATTTTTTGAGCTTGCCAGCTCTTTTAGTAAGGATTTAATCTGGAAGTTCAAGTAAATAATGAGCTGGAAACTAGTGACACCCCCTTTTTTATTGTTTTGACCTTATTAGTGTCTTCTAATCTCTGCTGTGCAGCCAAAGCTTTCTCTGCTTTGCACAACTATTTTCTACTGCTTGTATTCAGCTGGAAAGTTCAGAACTAACCTTCATAGCCTATCCCTTTGCTTTATTCCGCTTACACAAGACACAGGCTGTGACAGTGACAAATGTTTTGTGGCTCTGTTCACTGTCCGAAGAATAGACTGACATCAGAGTCCTCAATGAGTCACATAGCTGTCCTTCTCACACTTCTGCTGCAGGGAACCCAGATTTCAAGGGGTTCATAGGAAGAGGACTGTATGCTTTTGTAGTGCAAATGTTAGCTCTGGCAGCCTGGCACACTGTCAAGAGGATGCTTATTTCTTGTACTGGCTCCTGTGTTGTTATTGCTGCTAAGATGAGGAAAAACAGAACAGGCCATTGCAAGGCAGAACTGCTTACACTGAAGAAAAACAGTTTCTTTTAACTTTGTACAGTGCTGACACTTGCAGAGCTTTCGTGTAGATTGTAATACATTTATGTATTACTATAATCATGCTTATAAGGGTTTTCTGAGTTTCATTTTCCTTGTCACTGTGTGGTCATTAGCCTCCTCCTGACTGCAAAACTTAACCACACAGCACAAATAATCTTTTTGGTTATGTCTGTGTGGGACAGTTACATGTAGTAGATGGTTAGGGAAAGTGTGAAGAAAAACAGCATTTTGGAATGATCTTGCTGTTGGCATATCCTTGCTCTTTCTGGCAATTACTGAAGTACGAATTCCCTGAGTTAATGGTGAAAGGCCGACTATGGTGCATAATCACTTACTGTGGACTTGTACCATGAATCTACAGACCTTTCAGATCTTTTCTTTATTTTTCACATCCTGTGTTCTGTGGATATTTTGCAAATTAGTTAGATATTGCATGGAAAAGAGTACTGCTTTCTTTTGATTTAAACCAAAGGCAGGCTAAGTCCTGTTCCCAGGTGTATGTGCTTTCTGTGTGACCTTGGCAAATCTTGAATGGCTTAATTTTTGACTTTCTGGATTCTCTGTGTCAGGGTAATCTAGAGTAATGTGTCAAGTTCTTGCACTTCCAGGACATGCCCATTTTTCAAATTGGTGCAACAACCAAAAAATCAGGTAAGATATGAGATGTCTCCAGCTGTCTAATGAGGAGTTTTTCATTTAGAAATACAAATATTCTGGCAACAGTGTATTTCCTATCTGCAGACTGAAGTCTTCTATGAATTCAGCTCTACTGAAATTTTCTGTATTCTTGGATTTTCTTTCTGATTTGGAATTCTAAATTCTGAAAACTTGAATGTGCTGAGACACCTGGTTTCTGGTCACCAGCATGTGAGAAAATGTTTGAAACATACATCATCCCTTACTGTGCAGGTATAATATTTGTGTGTAGTACTGAAGTCCTTTTGTTGGGGACTTCTGAAAACTTCAATAGTGGACCAAAACATTTATTTCCACTTGTCCTCTATGGACAAATAGTGTTAGTATAAAAGGAACAGTCTGTGGGATGAGACTCATATTTTGATTGAAGTTTGATTTTATTATTGAAAAAGTATGGAGGTTACATACCTGAGAATTCCTCAGTTACTTCACTCAGAAATCCTCCAGTCTCTCCAGCATAGCAAATCATTTGCAAAACAAGGCTCATTCCTCTTCCCTTTCTTTGGCTGCAATCAAATTGTATTCATCTGTTTTTATTTTCCCCCTCAGCAATTTTTGTGCTCCAGTTTTGCAACTAATGAAGCCTCTATACTGACATGGTTCTGCTCAGACCCACCATGTAGTGTACCCATTTGTTTGATCTCTATTTTCTGTAGCTGTATTGATTACTGAAGTTGTTTCCCCTCCTGGGTCTGCAAGATCATTATTTTTTAGGTCTTGAGATGTTGTTTGCATCCAGTTCTGGCTTGCTGGCAGTCATTTTACTTTGGAACATAGCAATAAATCCTATCTAGAAACTAAAGATATTGTGAAACCTGTACAGTAATATTCTTAGGTCTGGCTAGCTTTGATAGAGTGGGCAGGTCTGTCTGTAGATGTCAGGTTTTTGATGCTGCCAGAAGTACTTTTCCTGATACTCTTTTCCTAACCCTGTCTGATGGGCAGTGAGGAGACTTTCATGGACAAGTATCACTCCACAGATAGTAGATTGATGTTGCTTATGAAAGAGATTTTTATTTTCTTTTTTCTTTTTATCTGATAGGAATCTAATCACTAAAACTATGAGTAAAGGAGTGTAAGAAGAAAGGCAATATTTACATTTATTATTATTTACATTTATTATTTATTTACATTATTACTAGAAATTCCTCAGTTCTTCAGATATTCCTTGTGGGGGGAAGGGAGGGAATAGGGCTGTAGAGGAAAGATGGGAAGAGAAAAAAGGGGGAGAACTGCAAGGGAACACATTAAAATGGTACAATATTGAGATTTCTCACTTTCAGTTTTTAGAACCTTCACTGCTTCTCAGACTGATTTCCTGGAGATAAGATCAAATAATTTTAAAGGTTTCCTGGGGAAAAAGATTATAGAGTATGTGTAAGTATTTATACGCACACACATTCATGGAGAGAAAGGGAATGCAACTTTACTCTAGATCTGATTACTGTTAATAATCTATGAATTTAAAACTGTTAAGTTCCAGTTACACTCTATTATTCATAAGAGTTTGGTGAGGGAAAAAAAAAGCATTTTCATTTCATAATGTTCCCTATGTGGTCAGTGGAAGTGAGTGAGGATGACAGAATCATGTTGCACGTTTATGCAAGTATATTCAAATACCATTAAATCATCAATGTTTTACCAAAGAGAAATTAGTTAAATAAGACCCAATAAAATCTTTCCTTATTTGACTGAATTCTTCTCCATTTTTACACAGAATATAAAGATGTTTTCTGAATGGATAGTGTGTAAAAGTGCCTCACAGAATTCAAAGCTTATAAACTCTAATGAACAGCAGGTCTAATTTTCAGAAACACTGGAACAATGGACACTAACTTTACTGCATGGTTGACAGCACTGAGCAACTCTTTCACACTTTTGAGAAACCTGAGTAATCACAATCACTGAGAGTAAAATCTTGTATTTCCTTCTCTGAGTTCATATCTCCAACAAATATATTGGAAATTAACCATTGTGATCATTCATGATTTATTAAATTTGTGTAAGTTGTTTCAGTCTGAAGACAGAAATTGCAGTTAATTTGTTCAACACGAAAGCATGTTCATGATGCAGGACATAACTTTGCCAAGAAAAAAGTAAAACAGAACAATGTTTGGAAGTTTTGTTTTTTCCCTAAGTGAAGTTATTTTAATAAAAAAAATATCCAGTGCAACTCATTGCTGATGAGTTTCTTGAATTTTCTTATATACAAATACTGTTAATTCCAAACTGCAGTAGACATTTCTTTTTAAAATTGAAATCAAGCAGAAATGGCCCACTTTTTTAAGGTCAGTTATTCCGTCAGCTTGCAATCTTACTTCAAGGTGAAGTCAGACATCTGTCAGAAATAAACAATGTGAAAAAGGAGTTGTGTCATAGCAACACCTACAAAACAGCCCTCAGGAACTAAGAGCACATTGTCCCTTTTGTCACCAGCAGAGCCATACATGAACAAATATGACATTCCTGTAGCTCAGAAGTCATCAAGTATATTAATTATGCAGAAAATGTCTTACAGGGTTAAACACATATTCACTCCTTAGTAGTTATGAAGTACCATCTGGCAGATATGAATGATATGCAACAGAAAATTATGTGTAACAGGAAATTCTCCACGAGTTTTGAGAATTTTCTGTCATCTGCCTTTCTAAAATTCAAATCAAAGGGGAAGAGAGGAAAGGACACACAGATCTAGATAAGTAACAGAAACATGTAAAAGCAAATAATGAAAAGTGACATTATTCATATTGGAATTCAGCCACTTACCAGGATATGACATATTTTTTAAAAAGAATCATATTTAGACTAATAAATATGTCCCATTTACATGATGTTCATGTGGGGTTAATTCATACTCAAGCATACACTAACTTCTGTAGATCCACAGCTTCCTTAAAACAACACAATACAGCTGTCTCTACCTGGACAGCATGCTCATATCTCCTTCAGGCAGAAGACTTTTACCTTCCTGTATATAGCACTGTATATTTTCAGTTCTCTAAAGTTTACTGCTCAAGATACAGTACTTTCTTTGCTTTTTTTCCTATAAGTATTTATCAGACCCCCTGAATATGTTAAGGCCATTTTGGCAAGCCAAATGTATAGAACAAATCAGTGAAATTATTTTGCTGATGTGATTTTATCAACCCATTAATAATCTTATAGACTGCAATATATATATATATATATTTAGAACAACTTATTAATGATTTACTTTAAGACACAAGTTCCTATTGGTAAACTGCTTTTGCAAAAATAGTTTTGTATTTGTGTGTAGGAAACCACGATGAGAAGCTGTAAAGAAGTGGAGTGTAAGGTCTTTTAAGGCCAAAATTTACTTCTTGCTCTCACTTGATTTTGTCTTCCCTTTTTGAAGGCTTAAATAATAATGCCACTGTATGTCAGTAGACAGACAAAAACACTTTTCCAATTCCTTGAGTTAATTTTTATATTTATTTGATAATTATATGCATTTTTTTCAGCAATATATTTTTAAATATTGCTATTCAAGTCTGGGTTGGTGAACTGGCATCTTCATTTTCTTTCATATGCTGTAATTTGTGATTTTTTATAATGATTTTCAACTACTGTATTTGTTTAAAAAAATCCTGCTGCTTCACAACATGTTCTCTGTTTCCTCACTGACTGAAATACCTGTCTTTTCTCTGACTGAAATGTTTGTAAAAATATGTATTTTTTTTGGACCAACTTCTTCTTTTCTTCTTTACTTATGAAATAAAAATTAGTAAAGTAAATCAGAAAAGAAATTGCAAATGCCACAGTATACTTGGGAAGAATATCAAAAGTTTGTTGTGTTCAACTGCACTTGTGTGTGATTTTTGTTTAACTACTAGGAGGCTCAGTGGAAACAAATTCTCCATTATTGAAAGTTAAAACTTCATCCACACTTATACTATAGTTAGAACCTCTATACTTTCATGAATTTTCTGAAGGCTAGATTCTTTTTTTGACTCAGTATCCTTTCACCTGTGATAATCATCCTTCAGTCTTGAACTACCCCCAGACAAGTGGATCTGGATTTAAGTGTAGAGCTAAAGGCAAGTAAAACATCATGGGGCTCCTCCTTTAAGATTTTTATCTCCAGAGATGGTAATTGGGGTATCTGTTGTCTGCTTGTCCCTAAGCAGATTCATTGTCAGCAATTATTTAAATTAGAAAAATACAGTAACTGAAGGCTACAGGAAAAAGAAAATGTTCAATGGTTTAGGGGTAAAGATTTCACCTAGAGAAATTGTCCTTAAAGGAGATGTGGTCAGATTGGATTTGTGTTGAAAAACAGACATGCACAAGGGACAAGATTATTTCATTCCTGATAGGAAAAGGAGAAGAAAAGGCTATGATCTAAGTTGCTGATTAGGATGTTTACAATGTAAGATAATGAAAGTTTTTCTGCTGTTAGTTTTGGGTTTTTAAAAGTCTTACAGTGTACAGAAATATATATTTTAAACTGTCAGATATGTAATAGTGCTCCGACTTTTCTCCTTGAGAACTGCACGTTCTACTGAATTTTCTGGTTTTCATCTCTGAAACTACTTATCAAGCAGATGCAAGAAGCAAAAATAACGTAAGTTTTACAAGAAAAATATTATGAACAGCAGTTAGTGACATGTGATATCTATTTCTAGAATAATTCATAAGAAAATTTCACTGTAAGCTTTGAACAGTTGCATAAAATCTGTTTTTGTTGTTTGAATTTCCATCAGGTTTAGGTTTTCTTTGAGGAAAAAAAAACCCCGTGTTCAAGAGTTACAATACCATTTAAACTTTTTTTTTTTTAGATGTTCTGTTAGAGAAAAGAAAAATAATTTGTTAAAAGAAACTGCCTGATATAAGAATCTGGTGCTTTACAGTTACGGTGTTATTAATTCAACATATCTAGTCCAGTAGAGGGAGCTGGAATGCTGTTCTACTTTCCATGTCTTTTTACTAGAGGTAACTGTTTATCTAACAAAACTATATTTAATTTCAAAGTGGTTTTTATCTTTAGAATACCAACTTATTTTCATAATTCTTTTAGAACAGCTGGACAGACAGAGTCGGTTTTCTTTTCCTTTCTTTTTTCCTGTCTTTTCTATATCACAGAATGGCAAAGGTTGGAAGGGACCACAGTGGATCATCTGGTCCAACCTCCCTGCTCAAGGATTCTAGAGCACATGACACAGGATTGTAAGCAGACAGTTCTTGAATATCTCCAGTGAGGGAGACTCCACAACCCCTCTGGTCACCTGCACAGTAAAGTTCTTCCTTGTTTTTTATGTGGAGCTTCCTGCGCATCATTTTCTCCCTGTTGCCTCTTATTCTACTGCTGGGTACCACCAAGAAGAGCCCAGCTCCATCCTCTCAACACCCTCCCTTCAGGTACTTATAGACATTGATGAGGTCAACTCCCAGTTGTCTCTTCTCAGCTCCCTCAGCCCGTTCTCATCAGTGACGTGCTCCAGTCCCTCATTAATCTTCATAGCCTTGCCCTGGACCTGTCCATGTCTCTCTTGTCCTGAGGAACCCAGAAATGGACACAGAACTCCAAATGTGCCCTCACTAGGCCTGAGGAGAGGTCTTGTTCCATTCCCAGATGCACCAGTAGTAGAGGTTACACTATAAGTTTGGTCTTGGCTGTGATCACAGATTCACCATTAGTGCAATTAACCATTTCAACACTAGAAGTCTGGTCGAGTTCAATGAGAACTTTCATGAACACAGATTCACCAATAATGTGGTTTACTGGGGCAACAGATTATAGTTTCTTTTGCATGGCCAGTGATAAATTCCCTAGACCTGTGCAATATAAATGCATATAGCACTATGCACAAGTGTTCTTGGGTATATTCTGGTGTAGCAGGAGGTGCAAATCTTACCAGAGGGGTGTCTGCTTTGGGGAGCAGAGAGGAGCAAGCCCTTGGAATTGTCTGTAAGGTGGTTGTATTCTCATCTTCTGCTATAGAGGATTTCAAATGCCAGTTCATAGTTTTGGAAAAAGTTGAGGTGGACCCATAGCCAAATGTTCTGCTACAGACATCATAAATAAGAAAGGGGAAACATCCAATTTATATGCACATGAGGGATGGAGAGAGTAACAGAGATTAAAGAATCCACAGGCTTTGCACAAGGGCAGAACAAGACTGTGACACCTGCGGTCATCTGGTCTCTGCCTGACAACCTGTCAACATCTCAGCATGCGATTATGCCTCCAGAAATCCCAAGGCCTCGCAATCCCATGGCATATCTCATGGAAATTCCTTCACCATATATCTCAGCATATCTCATGGCTGTAGACCTCATTTCCTACAAGAGGTTGTTCAGCAACCACATTTACTGGTTTGCATACAATATCATGTTTCTAATGAAAGATGATTCTTGAGCTTCCAGGACAGCCCTGAAGGGTAAAGTCCCTTGTACATGCATAAAACCCCCATTATTTCACCTAGATGCAAGTTAACATATAGTTCTAGTGTTAAACATTGCAGAAACCAGCATTTCACTGATACAGAGAGCAGACTTTCTTCATCTAAACTAACAAATGCTTCATCACAATAACCCAACCATCTTCAGTAATGGAAAGTCTCTGGGAACCAACTTGAATTCCATGGCATCTAAATTAAGTTCTATTTATCCTTCCTTATTTCCTAGCTTAAGAAAGGCATAACAAACCCATCTTACAATTTCCACTGAAGAACTTGATTTGTCTGTGTTTTGAAATTTAGGGACTAAATGCTCCTGCAAAAATTAAATGTCAATATTGCTACGTTTGAAACTCCAGTCAGTGTTCTCAGCCCACAACCCACTCAGCCTCTTTATATCTTCCAAAATGTAAACTGTCTATCTGACATGCCAAAGAGCTGCTTTATCCTGGTCCCAGACTATTTTTCTTATAGATCTCATCTTGACTCTGAGAATTGAATTGAAGCACAGTCCGATTTGTTATGGTTAAGACAAGTGAATTAATCAGCATGTGGCAGTCCTCCCAGTTTAATGTAAGAAAAGAACTAAAAGGAAAGTGCTGAAGCCTATATAAATAATACAGAAGTGGTCAGTGAATCTGAATGAGAAGTTTTAGGTTGCCAGTGTTTTTAAGACACAAACTACCCCTGTTCAGGGATGAGTGAAAGAAAGGAGAAGGTACAGAGTTATGAAAAACAGCAGTAATAAGAGTGCCCATAGCAAAATAGCACAAGGAAAAAATTGTTGCGCAACAAAAATCAGCCAGATGAAAAGAATGCAAGTATTCTTTGTCTCTGTTTTTCCTTATAAGGCAAATAATGTCTTTATTCTTGCAAGCTGAACAATTGCAATAACCTATCCATGCGGGAAATTGAATATTATTAGCTAAATCATCTTCTAAAATTTAAAGTCATGATAGAAAAATTCATCTTGATGAAATCCACATGAAATATAAACAAACTTAACTCTTACAAAAGTCTGTCTGTCAATACAAAATAATGGCCATAAAAGGGAAAGGTAAACATTTTTTCTAATCAATGGTATACTGAAGTATACTGCTCATGAAGAACCAGCTCTTTTCCAAGTTTGAGACTTTTAGAGAAGAAGTTCTTTAGTACTATCTCACACATCTTTATGTCCCAACATTGAAAGCATCTCTTTTCTGAACTACATGAGTACAAAACCTCTGCAGAAGGACTGAAGCAATTTCCTTTGCATCACATCAGCCTTTCTCCATAGCTAAGCACTATGATTACTGGAAAGTTTCCTCCTCTCTCCCATGAGTGTCAGTCTTGACATGCAGAAGGCCACGGAAATACATCCAGGAAAGAAAATATATACAGTTGTTCATATTCAATATTTTTAGCTACTGGAGATGATCAGAGCAACAGCCATTAACAAAAATCCCAATCTGAGCATCTCTATAATTTTTTTTTAATTTAATTCTTACTCTCAGATGCCCACCCCCCAGTACTCCCTAAACTTTTTAACCAAGCCTAGGGCAAGGGCACGTGTGCAAGGGCTGTGCTCACTTACTCATATCCTGTCTCAAAGGGCTGGAGGTGAATTACATTTCTTTGGCTACAGGATTTCCTCAAATAACAATGAAGCTACGGAATATACATTTGAAAATATTATTAGGAGCATATTTCAATGTAGATTTTATACATAAAGTAATACCAAAATTTGTGTTTGTGTGATATTGGGTATACAGGGACATATAAATGCTTATACTTCCATCTAAAACAGTCTGTTACAGACAGAAAAGTCAATTCTTTATCTCTTGTATTATAACTGCAATAAATTGCTTGCTTATAACCTGTCACTCAGTTGCTTAGAAAAGCATAATAATAAGATTTTGTGCCAATATATTCTGTTACAGAACTCTGCACATTCTGTGTCTGATGTCCCCTAATTATTCTGAAACTTTGATTTCTTCTTTCCTGTTTGTGTTACTAAATCATTATTTACTCTAAATTTCAAGCTCTTCAGAAACACTACTTTAAGAACTTTTGTTAAATACAGATGTTCTATATTCAAGTGATTTTAAAATTAACTCATAAGGTCTTCCTTCCATAAATAATTAGAAAGCATGGTTTTGTGCCCAGTTTTCCACTGTTTGAAATCTGATAAGTTATTGAATTCAGGCTAAACAAAGGTCAAACAATGACTCATTGCTTTTGATCTTGACAATGTTGCTCTTTGACTTATTCTGTAATTGCTAAGAGCTTTTTGACACAAGTGATCATGGTATAAAGAATTGATGGCCATGTTTCTAGTGGTTTAGAATTCATTTGTCAATAGTCCACAGAGTTTCAAGGAATACATTATCTGCTGTTTTTTGTACTCAGACTACAGTTCTGCAAAATAATGTTGTATTGCTTTATGTAATTGCATCTTTTATGTACTGTGTAATATCTCCTTATTTTCATTGCTTGTTATGAGGTAAAGGGGAAAACTTTGATCATTGTACAGGGCACCCAGTTCTGTGTGACTTTAATCAAAGCAGATCTAAAACTGCATGAAATCTCCAAATGGCTCTGTGGATGGAAATGCATGGAAACATAGCATAGCAGCAGAGTTACAGTGCTATCCTTAGTAGTTCTCCTAAAAAAGGAAGAGCAGACTAAGGTAAGTTTGATGCTCTATTTTGTTCAAACCCTCCTCCCAAAATTTAAATTTCAGAGGTCTACAAAAAAGTTACTGAATGGATTCTGCACTTGTCCCTTACTCTGTACCTTCAGCTTATTTCAATTTATCTGTATAAAAAAATCACAAACTTGGCCTACTTGCAGGTTGAACATCTCATTCTGCAGAGGGCCAGTAGGCACAACTTACCTTGCAGCATTCTCAGTAGAAATGAGTCAGTAGAATCATGTCTGGGTACCCTGTAAGTTAAATTCATATCTGCACTTACTCAGTAGCTCTGAAATGGAAGTAGTGAAATAAAAGAAAGATAACCCTGACTTTTAAGGTTTTACCTCAACATTGCTGCCAATTTCCTGGATAACAAGTGTGCTTTGAAAAACAGCAAATCAAAGACTACTTTCATGCCCACCTGTAGTCCTTGCAAGACCCTCAACATCAAACTTTCCATGATAAAATACCTACCACTGTAATAATATTGCAGCAAAGCACCAAGAGATTGAACAGTTCTTGCAACTCAAGAGCTGAATTTGTCAGATTATTGCAGTGTCATATTAATTTGCCACATTTTTAAAGCTTAAAGCATTCTAATATGAGTTGCTGCAGAATAATAACCCTTAAATGGCAGGGAGGTCTACACCTGTGGAAGCAAGCTGTTGCCTCTGCCAGTGCACAGGCTCCTTCAAGAGGGAAAGAACTCTACTTTTAAAATGTGCTTAATCCTGATTATAAGGATTATCTTTTAGAAACCTATCAACTGAAAAAATAAAGGAAAAAGGTATGAAGAAAAATATAAAAAAAAGCACAAGTCTGTTATGACTTCAAGTTGTGAAGAAACAAATTTATTTGAATCTCCAGTATCACCTTTTGTGTTTTATTCAATATGTCACTAGATTTCTGAAGGTGAGTGTTGGGGGAGGGGGGGAGGGTATCGCTTAGGTAAAAAAATCATTCCATTGCATCATTCCTTAAAATGTCATTATGCAAAACTGAAGTGACAAGACACTCTCACTTTTCTTAATTCACAATTCCAGACTAAGCTGCTTAATTGTTGAGTCATTTAGTGCAACAAGCTTTTCAGTACCATGGGCTACCGTTTACTCATCTCTCTACATTTTGTATTGTACATCCTTTTAATCATTAAAAAGCCCCAACAAAAACCAAACCAAGCCAAAACCCAACCCAACCAACCAAAAAACCCACAAAACTGAGGCCTACACTTAATTCCAAGGTAAGTGGGGGAGCTTATGCTGTGATGATAACCTTCTGAACCTAGAAACTTTTTCTTCTTTCTTCATGACTCTATGAATTTACCTCTCAGTCTTTCTTATTTTCAGCCACACTCTTCCAGCTTCTTCTCACTTTTCATCTGCTATTATCCTCTTGCCTTTCTTCCCTGACTGGTGCATAGGTATCAGGACAGTTCAGGGAACCAGGAAAAAATATGTGAATTTTCTAAATTTTTAATGATACACTTATGTTTCAAGAGTAACAAGCTGATTGGTCACCAGGAAAGCTACCACTAATTGGTTGCTATGAAAGGTATCTACACTGATGCACATTCAACTGATTTTGTGAAAAGCATGTGTTTGTAACACCTGCTCGACACAACACCTGGTGCAACAGATGACCTCAAATCCCAGATTTTCAGAAACTTTCCTTCCAGCTTCTCAAAAGCGGATGCTCATGTGTCTGTGCTCATGATATAAAAATCTCCCAATATAACTCTTGTCTGTTTTATTCCCTTTCTGCACTGACAGAAGAGGGTGCATCCTGCCCTTCTTGCAAAGTAATCATCGTGTCTTCTCTCCTCCTGATAAAGAAGGGAATTCTTATGCTTTTTGTTCATTCTCAGACAATGGCTGTACTTTAATGCTCCAGTGCAGAAATGCCTGGTCAGCCAAACTCTCTCTTGCTTTGTTTGCACAGAATATCAACCAAACTGAATCCTGCATTTCTTCGTGCTATCATCTGTTCCTGCACCCTTGCTCTGAAACTCTGCTCTTTTGACAGACTGTGATGTTCTCCTCAAAATTCTCTCTACTCTGAACTCCGTATAAAACTTTTATGGCAGCTGCTTTTCTGTTGCAAACTGGTTTTGTGTTGGTTTTCCTGCATAAATATTCAGAAAATATAAGATGATAAATCTGTAAAATATAACTATGTTTTCTATTGTCAACATCCACTTTTTGGAAGTGGTTTCATTTGCTTTACTAATTATCTACTAAGACAGTAGGAAATGCTAGGGTCTATTGTGATTTATATTTCCTTTGCTCTAGTTTGTTGACTACTTCTGCCATCAAAATGATGGGATAGAAAAGTATGATCTTCTAGGCTCAGGGCTTTCAAGCTTCTCCAGGACATCTTTGTTTTTCTAAGTGAAACATAAGTACTCACAAATTATCTACTTTAGATCCCTTGCAGTTTGACTTGTTCCATTGAGTTCCTCAGGATGTAGTAGTTGTAGCCATCACTAAAGGGAAGGGGGGATTGGGGAGAGTGGAAAGAATGCTGTTTAGGCAGATATCACTGTATATCACCGTATATCTTCGCTCAGACCAGACATATTGTTTTGGTTTTAGTTTTTTTCCTGCGCTTAAAAGCAGTGTGGTTGCGCTCATGCTGTTTCATGACACTTTGCATTTCAGTATTCTGGTAATGCATGTTTAATAAAATATTAATTGAGATAGTTATTCAAATTCAACTGGTTTTGGTGTATGTGGGTGGAAGGAAAACATACAATAGAAAGAAGACATGTCCTTCAAAGGAAAAACTGCTCTGAGTAGAAACAGCCAGTCTCTCCAAGTCCCTAATTCACATGTCTTTGAGCAGCCAGTAGTATAATTTCAAAAGATGCTCTCTCTTTCCCCTGCCAGAAATCTACCATCTTTTTTTTTAAAGGTATTTTGCCCTTCAGACAAATTGATTCATGTTCACTTACTCATACAGAATTACTCCTAAATGAATATGAAACAGGGAACCTCTAAGAAGGAGCCATATCTTATGATATCCTTCATCAGTTGCTCAGACCTCCTAACCTGGAGATTTGTTTTACTTTATTTCACCTGTTCCAAGCAATTGATAAAAGATACTCTGTCAAAGTTGTCAAGGTGAAAGGGATTCCAGGTTTAAGCTTCTTGAATAAGACTGTTTTTGGTTTATATATATATATTTAATATCACTTCTATTTATCATTTGTTATTTTAAATGAGGTTGAATGGGACTTTTCTAAGGTCAGGGTGAATTTAGAATTTATTGGAGTTATCACAAATATATGATTGGATCTTGTTGGAATTTATTGTCAAAAATGTATAAAATTTTGAAGAGATTAAGAGAAAAATAAAAACTGAACAAAAGTAATTTTCTTCTGAAATGAGAGCAATAGACTTGGGAACCACAAGCTTCTGCTTATTTAGTGCAGACATTCTTCTACAACTGTAGAGTTCAATTTTAGTAATAATTTCATCGTATACCCACCAGAATGACTGAAAGACTAGTTTTAGTTCTTATATTTTTAGTCTGTATGATGTTTTCAGCAGACCTTTACAAACTTGGTTTGTACATCTAATATCCAGCTTGTATGAGCACCAACATCATGTTACCCTTTGCCCCATTGTCCAAAGGAATAGTAATTCTGAAACATGATGTCCCTACGCAACACAGAAGGTGGCTGAAGACTGATGACCAAATAAATCATAGAAGATTGAAAAATGAATGTAGAGAGAAACATAGATGGCTAGAGAAGATACTCTGAGCCAACTCCTGCTTATGTTTAATAGTTTTTTTTTAAAATGCACTTCCTTTGTTTTCAGTATTAATTTCCATATGTTGCCATATAATCTCATTCTTACCACCTATGCTAGTAAAGACTATATCACAAATGAGAGGTAGGATCCTTCTGTTGAGATATAGCTCTCCATTTTGCAAGGAGGGTGCTTTGTCTATGAAATTTTCCAGTATTTCCTTATCTTGCATTTATTGTCCTCTGAGAAATGCAAAGGAGAGTGTTCTGTTGCACCTTCCAGAGTTCTTTTTCTCTTTTTTTTCAAAATAATTTTTAATTTCTCCTTTTGCATTTCAAAAGTACATGCAAACTTTGCATATAATATACATGCATATAATATGGACCAAGTTTTCAAATTTCAAAGATTATAAAATCTGAGTATATAATTTATTATTCAAATACTAATAAAATATCTAATACTATTGAACCAAAAATGGATCAAATCAACTCTCTTTGTCCTTTCAGATAACTGAGCACATAAGGACTGTATAACTTTTTCAGAGATGAGTACCTATTTCAAACTAGATTCATGCAGTTGCTATGCTTGTTTCCTGTGGAAATATTGTGTGTGAATGCTTCAGAAACCTGCAGATATAAAGATATCTCCCATCTGCTGCCTTTGTTCAATTAGGATAGGAAATCAGGCTGGTTTGTTCTAGTGGTGTTGATCATTATGATTAGTTTTAATACCAGTTTTTATGTCTGAGTAAGGATCTCTCTTTAAGAAGCAGTGTAATCAGCCATTGCTTTGGAGGCTCAGGAGAATATGTCAGGATCCCAGGCTCCTTATTCACACTTTTATTAAGTGTACCTTGATCTAACTCTCATGCACCGCCTTTTCCCATTGATTCTCCTGAAAAAATGGTGATGTCTATTACTTGTAACTTCTCTTTAAGCTGCTTACACAACTGACAGGTTTTTTCCCCCTTAAAAAAGACTTGTCTGTAAATTTATCTCAGTCCTTTTGTAGACTAATGAAATCTTTCAAATCCTCTTTAGACTCTTCTCTGTGAGTTTGTTGAAGGCAATAACCTCAGGATTCAGAAGAGAATTTCATTAAGCTTTAGGAACCTGAAGCTATCCTGACTTTATTTAGGTATTTTATTTTCTGTTCTTTTTTCATCTTTTGTCACAGCCAGGCTGAAGCTGTCACACAGGTTTTGGTCTCAAAGGAAATATGCATTCCCTGTACCTCCCTTCTGCCTCCAGCATATGTACAGTTTTAATAACAAAGTGGAATTACAGATTAAAGAGATAATCTAGTTTATTTGTCTATAGATCACAGGCATGTCATCCAGTTGTACCTGACTGGAGTTTTGTGTTTCATTAACACATAAGGTGCCCATGAGGAATGGTTTTTGAGTGCTGGTACTCCTAGAGGTGTGGGTTACCTCCAGAAACATTGGATCATATATTGAAACGTGGCCACTGGCTCGACCTTCTGTTGGTCAGCAGAAGTTGCCAGTTGCCAAGGCGTGGGAAGAAAACAAACTTCTAGGAAACCATTTAAGTAAATTTTTGATATTTAAGATTATTTAAAGTCATATGAATGACTGCTTTGATATCTCTGTTTCCTCATGTAACTCCATATCCTCTCCGTCATGGGAAAAATGTATTGTTTGCTTAGTGAATTGCTATTTCCTGTATGTTTTTCCCCTACTTGTTAATATTCAAAAGCATGGGACCAAAAGCAAAAAGTAGAATTTATATTTTTAATGTTGATATCAATCATTTAAATTAAAGGATTCAATTATCAAACATCTGAATAATTCAAATCTGTAAAATTCACAGAAACATGCACTGAGTGCACTTTTAAACTCCTTTTGTGCAAAGTTTGCCTTTGGATATTGCATTCATAACGTGGTCCTCCACCCAAATTTTCAGCAGATAGTTTATTTATAGTTTTTTAAAAATTGAAACCCATAAGTAAGGTAATGATTATTAATATGTTTATTAACAAGTTCAGTTAAAATTTCAGTTCATGTAATTCCAAGAGTGGTATAAGGCCTGTTACAACACAGCAAACAATGAAAAAGCCCAGATTAAGATTCTGGGAGGGCCAAAAAGAGAAATATGTTGAAAGAAGAGCTGGAAGTTTAGAGTGAAGTCTTGAGGTTTATAAATTATTAATACAGAGTATGAGCAATGAAAAGTTCATAAAGAAACCATAAACTTTTTTTCCAGCTGGAGATTCCTTGGGGTGAGCTGCTGGTGAGTGTCTAAATTTTATTGATGCTTGGAATGAAGAATGTGTTATAACACTGAGAAGTACCATTGGGACAAAAAAAAATTGCTTGGAAAGGCTTTTGCTGTAAGTGCTGTTTCTGATCTAGTGTGTGTTTCTGCTTGGCTCCAGGAGGATATGGAGCACTGGAGATCACGGAAGCTTAAATAAACCACATGTTATTATGTCGAGCACTCTGCTTACTTGACTTTTTTTTTTCCCCCAACTCTCTCCTATCCCTACCCAAAATTACAAACAGACAGAATTAAAAATGAATACCGAAGCTGTGAAAAAAATACAGGCAGCACATATACGTCTTGTGCATTGTAATAACTTTTCAAGACTTTTTTTCCTTATTCATAGAATAAATATTTTCCAAAAATGCAGGATTCAGAAGATAAACTTAATGTAAGGAACAACAGTTCAATTGACCATGAGAGAAAATGGTTAACGCAATTATATAAACTAAACTTTAAGGGGGGGCTACAGAAAAGGCACAGAACATTATTTCCTGAATTGATTTTTATTTAAGAAGTTTCCTGGAAAGGTTTGTCAGTGAGCTGTTTTCCGACTGTCCATTATTTTTCCAGAAAACAGCAGAAAATAATATAAGTTCTATGAACAAAATTAGGTATATTCCTTTTTTCTCTTTCAAAAATTGACCTTATATATCAATTTTGTATACATATAAAAAGTTTCTAATGCTTATTAAATTAATAAATCTAAAAATTAGCAGCTTTTCTCCCCTGCTAGTTTCAAAATGTAACAGATTTTTGTTATCATTACAATTTTCTAGGGACTTTCAATGGAATTCCAATGGTAGAATAAACCAAGTACTTGGTATAAAAGCATTTCTTGGGAACAGATTTCCGTATTGTCAGCGTGTATTGAAAGACCTTGCTTTGCTAAGTCTAGTCTTTCTGAAAATAATTTCAGAAAACAAATACTACTTCTATTTGTCAATTTCCAGGGAATGCACCATGCATTGAAAGGCTAGGGTGCCCTGACTTATGTCAGGTTATATAAAAAATACTGCAGAGGCTGCAAGATGAAAGCAGCAGTATTAGTCACATTGTGAAGCAAAGGGTCATTAAGGAAATAATTTACAGAAATGGGCATCTCTAGTCTATTACCCACAAATTGCTGCCAGGCACTCAACAGCTCTCTGAGAAAAGAAGGCATATCACTCACATGGACTTTTTAGGAATAATTTGTCTTTAGTTCTTTAAAAAAATTAGACAAACCAAGGAGACTGTATTGCTTAAGATGAAAGACATGAAAAATACCAATCTTCCTCTTTTGTCCCATATGAGATCTTTTCCATGTGCAAATAGTTTTGCAAAATGTCCTATTTTATGAGGCAATCTGTCTATATATTTGCCCAATGTGCTCTTTCTATTTCCTGCAAAAAAGAATCTTTCATAGTTTTGGTATACTTAGTTATGCTATAACTTTTATTGTAGAGGAAAATAAATTTAAAGGTACAAGGTACATATAATTTTTGAATATACTTAGTCTTTCACATTTGGCCCACTTCTCAAGCCATATTAATTCCTTCTCTTAAAATGCAGACAAAAAGTTTAGATGCTTTGCTGAATCCAATGAAGAAAGCTGTGATCATACATCACCGTCATGAAACTAAAATAGGTATAATGTGTTGGATGCCAGTAAAAACTTACATGAGCCTGGTGTCTGAATTTTAAGAGTAGTAGTATTAGTTGCAAAATGCCTTTTCACACTTTTTTTTTAATTGTATACTTTTTGCTTTTTCTGATGGAACAATACAATGGGAAGTCTATTTTGAATATTTTTTTTAATAAGCTTACCAGTCAGGAAAATTCACAAGAATAGCTTCACTAACCTGGGAACGTCTTGGAGTCTTATTTATTCTTTGTCCAGGATAAAGCCTTAGGTGAATTAATTTTGCACTCTAGTTGGGTCTCCAAAAGTTAGGAAGAATAGGATGAATGTACTATTTTTCCTGTAATACCAAGGATTATTGATTGATGAAATAGATCTCTGTACTTATAAAAAGCTATTACAGCCTAGCATGTGTTCAGTGGTCCCAGACACATCTGTGATTTTCACTATCCATTTAAATCAGTTCAGGATCAGGCATGCTCTGGGAGGAGTGCAATCTGCATTTTTGTACTTATGCAGTATGAATGTTAAGCAGACTGCATCCTTTCTGTGTTTACCTTTTGAAATATTTTCCTTTTTAACTCTTTTAAAGTGATGACTGTGAAACTTTATAAATGGGGATGTGAAAATATTAGCTTGATAATGTGTAATTTCATCCAGCCTTTGTTTTTAAAGCCTTGAAAATTATTTTGTAACAATATTATTTTGTAATACCGGATATAAATTTAAATGAGTGAATTGCTTTACACCAATAAATTCATGCTTTTTTTTTTTTAATACAGCATTGCTATTAACTTGTTAAAAGTAATCACAGTCCCTGAAGGCTCAGTGAGTCCTAATATGAAGAAAGCAATGTATTTGATTTCACCTTGACTGTGTTTGAAACAGTCCAGCAAAATTCACAGTAGGTTATCTACAGATCCAAATACATTTTTCACAGTATTGAGCCATAATATCAGTGCTTTAAAGACTACATGATGCAGCATCCACTGCATCCTAACCTATTTGAAAGAGAAAAATCATCTTTTCTTCCAGTCTGTATTTGTTTGGTTACGTTTTCTGGATATTTTATACAATAATACAGTTGTTTGGAAGTAGTTCTCAATATTTGAACTTAGAATAGGACTGTCATCACTGTGAAACATAGTCATAAACATTATTTAGATGTTCCTATGTGCTGCATCTTGGTGTTAATTAAAATGAGATACTCATGCATTCAACAGGGAGTAGGTAAATTTTGATTACTGCTGAACTTGTGTTTCCTACTAAGGCCCGAATTGTCTGTAGGCTGAATGTGTTTTCAGTACCTCCTGATATTGTACTTTTCTGTAACCAGTTTTTTAAAATAACCATTGAAAGATGGACGAATTCCGCAACATATCCTTTTATGTTTTATTGCGGTCTAGCAGTAAAAAGAAATCTGAAGTAATGGTACAAATATTGCCAGTGCTCAAAGTTTAAAAACAGTGATTAGCTCTCTTGTGAGGCTTATGTACATTCCAGCACTGGTAGGTGTGCCTGGAATTTTTGAGAAATGTGTGCTAAATATAGAAAAGTACATTTAGTAGTTCATTGATTGCTTAAAATAGGGAAACATATTACAGCTTCGACCAATGAATGTGGGTACTACATAAAATGTCAGTTATAGAGACCATTTCACAGTCCAACTGAACTTACCTTCCTTGAACTAATTTATTGAGAGTGGCACATTTATTTTACTATTCTGTATTTTGTTGCTCGGTCAGTTAAAAAAAAGATCTTCAGTTGTTTCAGCTCTTTAGGATGTTATGCAGGTAATAGAAGCAAATTGACAAAAATATCTACTTCAAATCTTAGCCATCAAGTAATTTTTCTCAATTATTTCTTTGGCAAGATAAATATGTTTTTGTATGCAAAACTTGGTGTTGTATTTAATTATCTCAGTAGATACAGCACATCAATAAGATTTTAATTAAGAAGTTCTCTGGTAATCTCTTTAGCAATCTTCTATGGAATAAGATTGTAAGTTCTAGGTAATGAGACTCTGTGATATTTCAACTGTTTTAAAGTCAATTTTGGTGTCCCAAACTTTAGTTTTCTCTCTCAGAAGTTACCATCAGAAAGCTTACCACAACTTTTAGATGAAGTTACTTTCAATTTGGTAACCATAAACATAAACTCTTTGAGGTTGGATTACAACAATAGTGAAAGTTGGTGCACTGATATTTCTCATAGAGGAAAAAAATCCAGACATTTATTAAATAATAAAAACATTATCAAAATACTCTCAGATTTTTCTCATTTATGTAATAAGAAATACATGCAAGATATATTTATACTGTATTTAGTGTTTAATTATTTGGCAATAATAATTTAAATTTGAGTTTTAAAGTTTGTACTTACAAAACAAGTACCTGGGTAGGATATCAAGTTAAAATTTCAGTAACTTCTATAATTTTTTATTTTAGTCAGTATTTTCGTGTATGAAGATTACTACAAGGACTTTGCAGTAAAAATAAATGTGTATTCTCTTCTGGTAATCTGTGCTTATGTTCTCTGGACCATACTGAATAGCAGTGAATAAAAATGAAGGCCATCTTTTTCTCAGGGCACTTGGAAGGGTGATCTGAGAGCCTCAAACCAGTAATGTAACTCTGAAGCAGAGTCAATAGTGTTAAAACTATGAAGCGTGTGAATTGCATACCAATTTGAATCTCTGTTTATTTATACCACACAGGTGATCTTAGCACTATTATAAATCCTATTATCAGCACTACTAACAATGTATCACACCGATAGGGTTGCAGCTTAAATGCTTGAATTTGTACTTCAGGTTTTGTCTTCATTAAGTATAAGTTACAGGCCAAATATTTACCTCTTTGACATAATTTTTCAAACTCTGAATGAAAATGCTTATCTTCTTGTAATTGAACTAATACTTGGATGGGTTAAAAAAAAACCCAAACCCAAAACAAAAACAGAAAACAAACCAAAATCAACCCCCAAAACCTCAGCTGATAGTATATATCAGCTCAGATGATGGCTTTTTATGCAGATGAAAGATGAGGAATCCAGGCAGAAGTTTTTAAAATCAGTTTCAATAATGTTTGTTGCCTGCTTCTCAATCTAATTTGCTCTTTGCTGCCAAAAGCAGTGTTTCTATGTTTGTTTAGACACTGTTCCCAGAGCAGCTCTACCCTCAGAAGCATTTTTTTAATATGTAAACTTTACAAAGCAAGATATTTTGTTACAAGAAGGTCATCAATTACCATAATTTTTCTGTAGTTTCTGGGTACCTGATTGATGTAGCAACTATTCAAAGTCAGCACAACACAGACTTGTGGCTCTATGTGGATGCCTTTGTTGACTTAGGAGTAAATGAGTTACAGAACAATAAGGCAAGACTATATATAACTAATGAACTATATATAGTGGGTATCAAAAGACGTGGTCCTGCATCCATCAGGTCACCTTGTGTAAATTCTCACAACTGTATGTGAAAAGGTTTTCTTCTCAATTTTTCTGGTTTACTCCAACATTTTACTTTGGAAGATGATGGACTTTCCTGATCTATCACATATCGCTTAGTTTTTCGATCATGGTTGAGGGCTTTATGTAGCATAATATTGTAGTGGATCTCAATCAATAAACTGACATTAAATGACTCATGATGTTAAACATGCACTTAAGTTTTATTATTATTTTTGTTTAGTTTTTTCAGCCTTTAGCTTTTACCAACTTCTACTCTGTGCTTTATTTCCATAGAGAAATGACAGTTTCTCATCTGAAAGTATTATCAATTTAATAATTTTCCAGTCTTTTCTTATTTAGCATGATGCTACTCTTCAAAAAGGTATTTTTCTGTGAATGAAAAATCTTTACAGTAACCACAGTACTGCAGTGACGTCTCATTATTTGTTGCATGAGAAAAAGAGCTATTTCTTTGCAATGAATAGATACTTGTAGTAATCACCAAGAATAGAACAACTGCTTGGCTTCTAATGGCTGCATGTTACAAGGTGAAAGTATTGCTTAATTTCTTCTTGGGCATTTTAGTTGCTGCATGGTGTAGCTGTATTTCAGAATAAATTTTCCTGTTTCTAAGGGAAACACTAGCAGATGTGGACTCAATTCCTGTGACTCGAGTTATCTATATCAGTCTCTTAAAATTATGCATTGAATCCTTTATCATGTGTCTTACACTTTGGAAGAAGTTTATCTATCTGGCTCTAATTAACATTGATCTTGTTCCTGATGTACTGAGCTCTCTATGGAGTTCATATTCTCTTCAGCTCTGTCCAGGGAATTAGAGGTGCACAAATTCCAATTAAATATTTAATCAGACCCTTAAGAATCTATTTTCCCCAAATTCCCATGCTACAAATGGGAGTTTAGTACTGACCTAAAGAAGATAATATGGAAAAGATGCACCAGGAAAGGAAATGATTTATTTTCTGGTTTTTATTCACCGAGATACCATGACCTATCAAGACAGAGGTCTCAGTTTTTTATTATAGATTTCCATTCCATATAAATGTCACCAGCATAGATGGTGGAAGTACCAAGTGTACTGGTATCACTATAAGCAATAACACATCTATATGTAAAAAAACCCTTCTCTTGTTTTGAAGGGTGTGCTGACTCACACCTGTACTGTGTAGAAACATGTATGTAGTGTGGGAAACACAAGGAAATCAACGAGCTGCCATCAATCAGCTTGATGGATGCTGGTGCTAGGATTTGGAACCAGGACCCATGAGAAGTCATATGTTAAGACAAGTAGGGTGTAAATATGTTTGTCAAGTGGGTTTCTGTTCTTTGCATTAAGTGCCAAAGAGAACACTCAGAATTAGTATGTGGAACTTCTTTTTCACAAACCATTTGTTGATTAATTGCACAAAGGCAAAATTTATTTCAATCGCTTAAGTACAAGTGTACTGCAGCCTATGCGGGAATAAAAGGAATGCTACAGTGACTCATGTATACTTCTAACAGAAGCTGGATCACTTCACTAATGAGGGCTGTGTCCATGGTCCCCCTAAAAATTCTGATTTCGGTAGGGAAAGTGAAGTCAGCACAACAGGAAACACGTTGAGACAAGATTCAAAAATGGTGAGCATTGCTAGTGAACTTTGTTGTGCATTGTTTGTGAAAGGGGCTCTGCAGCTCTGTGGGTGGACAGGCTCCTCAGGCAGCGAGCGAGAGGGACTTAGTCAGTCTAGGATGTAAATTGTAACAAGTCAGTGTGCTGAACTGCGAGATGGATAAGATGCTAAGTAACAGCAGGGAAACACTGATGCAAGACACATTGTTTACTTTCTTGAGCCTCCAGCTTGGGAATGAAGGGGGTAGCTCATATTTTTCAGGGAAGACGCGGACTCAGGATTTGTGCACCAAGACTCTTTGCAGACCAGATGATGTGTGTGCATCCTTTCAATTGTACATTGTGGATTTTGCCTATCAAAGTCTTCATACATTCCTTTGTATGGCAGTGTCTGAAACCAGCCCTTCCTAATCTTCATGGTTTAGTTTATTTTAGAAGGGGAAAACTTTTTGTCTTTTGGTTACTTCCACTGAAGTTGTTCAGTTTTGCTGTGTTGAATGGAATGCTTGGGCTACAGACTTATAATTCTCTTGCATTGTAGCTATAGTCACCTTGTACTGTCTCTTGAAGTAGTTCAGCCTCCATCTCAAATCTGATTAAGGTTTTTGATCTAAAAAGTTCTACAGAAGTTCCAGCACATCACTTGTTTAATACTTGCAAATTATTAAACATCTAGCCAAAGTGTATTTTGGGAAACTGGACAAGGCAGAGAAAGTGAAGACTGGATCTCTAGCTGTGCAGCATTTAAAGTTTGGAAATCTATAGGAATGCAATAATATGCTCTGATTAGGCCAGATCTTAGGGTTATAGGGCATATCTCCTTTGGGGATCCCAGGGGCATTTGATGTGAAGCTGATAGGAAGCTGCTCAGTGCTACCTGTCCTAAGATGCTGCTAGACATGATGCAAAAAAAGGTGTGAGACATGTTGAACTCAAGTGGTCCTGGATAACCTGCTCCAGCTGGCCTGTCTTAAGCTGGAAGGGTGGACTAGGTGTTCTCAAGGTGTGCCTTTCAACCTAAATGGCTTTGTGATTCTTTTAAGAAGTTACAGGAAGGTAATTTGTCAACAATGATTTTAGTGTGGAATGAATTTTCCCCTAGAGAGTCATGTCTCAGAATTCCTGCAAACACTATATTAGGCATCTAGCTCTGAGACAAATACCACATTAGAGAAGGATGCTGATTAAACTTAAGTGTGGGGCCACAGGAACAATGGTCTTTAAGATGTTAGCACCTAAATTTTGTTCCGTGAAGGAAGGGGTCTTGTACTTTAATCATGTGTTGTTATAAAGTCAGAATAGATTGGAGCTGCTATTTTGCAGGGTGAAGAACTATTTTGGTTCTTTTACTGTACTCCTAACTGGGTGGTTTTTATTTAAAAATATTTTACCGCCTGCTACTTTGTAATATATATTGCAGTCCTTATGTAACTGAAGGATAACAGAGAAAATTATTTATTAAACTGAGAAATATAACCAGTATACAAAGGCAACTAGCTGGTTTGAGTAAGTGTATGATGTTACTTAGGAGGCAAACTTTCATTTTACTTGTAATGATAGCAAAAGATCCATTATAGATTTCTGGGTTAATGAAGTGTATGTGAATAACTCTATTACTAGCCTGCAACCCAACAGACCGCTCAGTCCTTACTAAGGGTAACATTACAGTAGTAATGGCAGAGAAGAGCAAATTAGACTAAAGAGAGATTGACTCATGTCTTCAGGCCACTTTGGAATAAAACTTTGAATAATGCCCTACTTTAGTGTTAAAAATGACCAAATGTCTCTCTGGTGGAAATATTAATGTCTATGTTTCCTTTAGTTTCAGTATCCTTTCCACATGTGATTATCTTAGGTTGTAATGATGACGTAGAGGTCTGTATTAACTAGTGATAAAACAGGTACCTATTTTTTGTACTTTGTAGAATATTAAGTGAAATCAGAAACATGGTCTTTTGATGGACTGTTGGGTCCATTGAGTATTTTAAAAATAATTTTCCAGACTGCAATAAAAGGGGATAAGTCCAGGATTTCCCTTACAAAATTATTATAAGAGTATCTGTCTCTAAAATATTGTGTCTCTGAGTTTACTTGGCTCTCAGATAATTAGCAGTACCTTAATGTAAGCTTTAAAGTGATAGCAAAGAAAGGTAAGAACAGAGAAACTGACCCCTTGAACCTTACTTGTTGTATAAGCCTTTCCTCTTCTGCCTGTCTTTCCAAATTTTCTTACTCTGCCAGATACAAAAATGATAATCCACCTGGATGATTTCTCAGCCCTGTGACAGAGGACAGTTTGTGAAAGATCAGGAAAGTGATGCCAAGATCACTTGATGCGTGAACTGATTAAAATATAGAGGCTTATTGTGCCAAACTATACCAGAATGTCTATGAACCATAGTCTAGTTTCATGTGATAAAGCTCAAAGTAACATAAACAATACAGTATTCCTGAAAAATGAGAGTTGGGATTTTAGTGATTTTGTTATCTAGTTCTTCATAGCTGTTGATATCAGTTTTGGTTATGGTTCAGTTAAGCATAATGAAAAAGTCATTTGCTTTAGTAATGTTTTTAAAACTATTTTTTTCATTTAAGTGTTAGCATTTATCCTCTCTTCTATCCAATATGAAATACTTAAGAAATGTTGAAAAGGGATGAAACATAATAGAACATCAATCCCACATATGAAGACATTCAGGTATCAAAATAACATTTGTAAGAGACAGCAAATTATAACAAATATTATGAAATCAGGAAAATAAAATATATTGCACATAAAGACTGAATGGAAACCATGAAATATTAACTGCTCATGTCTAGGAAAAGAAATGGACAAGTAAGTAGAAGCAGGCAAGAAACTGATAAGGCTGGAAATAGCAATGTACTGTCATAAAGGGTCTAAGTATTTAGAGGTTCATCATCAGGTCCTTAAAACCAAATTTACCTCATATTCCAGAAGTCACTGAGTCATATAGAAACATTTTCTAGAAAAGCAATATGCAATACACTTTGTACTCATGTTTGCTACTGTGATTTTTATTTTTCTCTTTTGGGAGTCTGATTTTTAAGTCAGATGACTGCACATTTTGAAGATAATTTTTTCAGAACTGAAAGGAACAGGAAGTATTACTAAAATGTTTTTAGCAGACAACACATAGCAGGTGAGGATCATCCATCCATCCATCCATCCATCCATCCATCCATCCATCCATCCATCCATCCATCCATCCATCCATCATTTCAATACCATGCCTAATGGTATCGTCTAGCTTTTCAAGCTGTTTGACAAGCAAACAATATATCAGCTTCTCAACCCTGGCCATTTTCAAAGCAAATTTTCTAACCTCATAAGCAATATCCATAGTGGAAAATCATTGGCTTCAGTAAGATTTCTGCAATGCTTTTGAGTCCCCAAGAGTTACAGTAAAGAACTAGGATCATGTTTTAGCTGATATTTTGCAAGCAGTCACTTGAAGAAGGCTCCTTCATAAGTTTTTTTTCTTCACTATTTTCTCAAGAAAACAGTACCTAAAAAGCAAATTGTCACCAACTTCAAATGGGAGTGTCATTGTTTTTCATTCAAAAAGTGATGGATTTTTGGTTTTGTTTTTCAAGACATTGAGAGACCAAATGTCTACTGCATCTAAGGAGCAAGGACATGGTATTACTAGAAGAATTAAAGAACCATCACAAAGGCTATTTCACTCAGTCTAAATTGTCTGCTGGTATTGATTTTTGAAAGAAGATGATCTCTACAATCAGTAGGTAATATGAATTGTGTTGCTAACAAGAGCAGTACAGTATCTCAGTCATATGACCCGGAGAACCCCCATCAGAGATGTGAACTATAATCACAATAACGTTCTATCTTTTTTTCACATCTAATAATTGTTTTAGTAGCAGCTTTGTAGATTTGTTTTTAAACCTTTGTAACTTCTTCATAATTTCTTATAACTAGAAGCTGTTTACTTAGTGTCTAGCATATAGAGATTTTAGGTGTGTGTAATCACTTTTTGCAGCTTTTGTTCTTCTCTCAGGAGGAAATAGGACCATTTTTCAATCTTATTGACAGGTGAATGTGCATGGTCCTACATGTCACTGTAACTGAATTGATTTTGCACACTGAAAATTTGCCCAGCTATAGATGAGGTTCATCCTCAGATCTGTCTATCAGTTTCCTGCCCTTGTGAAAGAAATTGGTGAAATCACATCTGTCTATTACAGAAAACAAGACTTGAAGTAGAGACCTTGCTCAAAGGCAGGATGAACTGTATTTGTGATGGAGAACCAGTGATGCGATGCAGTGATGCAGATACCATGTTCTCTTCTAATATATAATTTTCCTTACTACTGAAAAGACTTTTCTTGCTATTGAAGAACTCTTGTAGGAAAAGTATTCTGTACTCTGAATCACTGATCATTCACACAACTCAACTGTCTTACCACCATTTGATGCATATCCTTCCGTTGCTGTGGCCAGACTGGAAACTGTGCTAGTCTATGCTTGTAAGCTTTCAGCTGGGTGGTAGGAGAGTTATTTCACACTTTAAAATGATGTTTCTAATTGTGTGTATGTATTTTAACACCTTGATATTCATGATTTGTTCTCACATTAGGATTCACTGTATCACCCTTGTTTCCACAGGTGTGGTGTGGAATTTTGCCTCCATTTTTAGTAAACTGCATCTTCTTCTAGGTACCTCCTCCCAGTGTACTGTGTGGTTTGAATCCTAATTGATTCTGTTGTCTGATGTGCTTGCAGCTGCTTTCAGCTTGCAAATTGAATGTATGTGCTTTTCCATCCTAATCACTAAGACCATGTTAAATAGTACCAAAAGCAGGACAGACTCCTTTGTTTTGTGTGTTCCCCCATTTGACAATGAATGGGTGATGACTATCCCTGGCAGCATCATCATTCTATTCTACTCCTTCTTGTATAAATGTTGTGTTAAACAAGTGTTAAAAACCTGGAAAAAAGCATCTGCCACTGTACCAAATCCTCTAACTCTCTTGCAGAAAGAAATGAGACCAGTTAAACATATTTTATCTTCCATAGTGCCCATCAACCTTCTACTTTCCTGTGCTTACAGCATAATTTTAGAATTTTTGGCAGTATTTTCCCAAGAAATACTATTTAACTAGTCTATAACTCTTGCTCTTCCCCACTTTTACTACATTTTAAGGGTAGCCCAGGTAATTTTTCTGATCTTCTGTATCACTCTTACCCCTTACTAATTCTCAAAAATAAAGCTGAGGTTGAGTTCTCTAATTCCTAGTGTCATAGGCTTAGTTTCATCAGCAGTTTGCAATCAACCGAGAATGCTAGCCAATACTATCCCCTTAGTAACTTGGTTTTTGACCACTACTGATGTTACTTGTCTAAAAAGTTTGATCTTTTTTAGATATTTGCTAGAATCTGAAGCTGACATTAATAAATAAGGGTTTCACATTCTTGTTTTTTTCTGTCAATTACATATGCTCACCATTTAATTTTCTGCTTGCCACTGATGTGTTTGTGGAAGAATTTTCTTGCTACCCTTTTTGTCTCATGCCTTTTAAAACTGATTTTGTGTAATAGCTTGTGACACAGAGCTCTGTCCAAAGATTTGTGCTTCTCCTCTAATCTGCAGCCAGACTACAAAATCCTGTGATTGTGTGTTGCAGGATTCCTGATAAAGCATCGCTCTAGCTGCTGGAGAAGTTGGTAGTCTTACTAGAGGGCACGGTATCTTGTCGTTCACCCCTTCAGTTTAGTAGAGTCCCAGTGGGGCTTACCAGGCTTCAAAGGAGAAGAAAAATATCTCTAGCAGAAAAGAGTACTTTTTGTGTATATGTATAGAAAAAATAGAAAGAGAGAAAATGGTAAAAGAAAATAGACTCACTAAGAGAGGTGAATTCTTGCATGGAATTGATTCCACTGAATCAATTTTTTTAGTTATCTAGAACTTTTTACCTATTGATGCTCTCCAGGTAACCATTCAGTGGTAGCATTAACTCTTCAGTGCTTGCCCATACTATAGGGTACTTTCTATTTTCCAAACCTGTGCTGCTTCAGATAATTCTGAACAGCCTCTTCAGTACTTGTGAAACTTTATAGGAAATCCAGATTGAAAAAGTGATGCAAAAATGATATCTTTCATGACCTCCTTCAAAGATATTCTTCAACTGTATTGATTCTGTTCAGTGACTTTGAATCAGCTGACAATATGGATCTTTCTTCGTGCTAGTTTTTGATGTGAAAATTTTAGTGTGAAAATTTTAGCATGAAATTATGAATGCTGTTTCCCACAGCATTCTCCTGGAGAAACTGGATACTCATGGCTTGGATGTGCGTGCTCTCTGCTGAGTAAAAAATTGGCTGGATGGTTGTGCCCAGAGAGTGGTGATGAGTGCAGTTACATTCAGTTGGCAACTGGACACCAGTGGTGTTCCCCAGGGCTCAGTGTTGAGGCCAATCCCATTCAATATCTTTATTGATGATCTTGACAAGGGAATTGAGTGCATCTTCTGTAAGTTCACAGATAAAACCAAGTTGGACAGGAGTGTTGATCTGCTGGAGGGTAGGAAGGCTCTGCAGAGGGATCTGGACAGGCTGGATCGATGGGCTGAGGCCACTGGTATGAAGTTCAATAAGGCCAAGTGCTGGATCCTGCACTTGGGTCACAATACCCTCCTGCAGCACCACAGACTGGGGGAAGAGCGGCTGGAAAGTTGCCAGGCAGGGTGCTGGTTGTCATCCGGCTGAATGCAATAGAGCAGTGTGCCCGGGTGGCCAGGAAGGCCAAGGGCATCCTGGCGGTGTCAGAAGTAGTGTGGCCAGCAGGACTACAGCAGTGGTTGTTCCTCCGTACTCTGCGACAGGGAGACCACACCTCAAGTCCTGTGTTCAGTTTTGGGCCCCTCACTGCAAAAAAGACATTGAGGTGCTGGAGCATGTCCAGAGCAACTAAACTGGTGAAGGGACTGGAGCACAAGTATTACAAGGAGTGACTGACAGAGCTGGGGAGAAAAGGGAGACATAGTTACTCTCTACAACTACCTGAAAGGAGGTTGTAATGGGGTGTGAGTTGGTCTCGCAAGGAACAAGCAATATGACAAGAGAAAATGGCCTCATGTTTTACCAGAGGAGGTTTAGATTAGGAAAAATTTATTCACAGAAAGGGCTGTGAGTCATTGAAACAGGCTGCTCAGGGAACTGTTTGAGTCACCATCTCTAGAGGTACTCAATAGACATGTCCATGTGGCACTTGAGGACATGGTTTAGTGGTGAAGATGGCAGCATTAGGTTAATAGTTGGACCCAGTGACATTTAGGTCTTTTCCAGCCTAAATGTTTCCAAGATTCTCTGCTTCTATCTCTTCAATATGAATAAATGCTTATGCTTTCAGCACTGAGTCACATTTGTTATGTTAAGTAAAATATATTTAATAAGCACAACAGCTATCACTAGATAAATACACTTTATCACTAAATAAATACAGAAATATTTTCAGCACCCATCTACTCATAAAAATCTAGCCAGGAAAAGAAGTGCAAAAGAAAAAAAAAGTTTGTTTTACATTCAGCAGCATGAAATACTAAGATATAATATTTATTTTTTACATAATTATTGTAAATTTATGCACCTTGAAGTTGGACAGTTTTAGTCTTTCTGTGTTCCCAGAATGCAAAATTGGTCTAAAATGATCTTTTTCTTGCAGAACTCAAGGTAAAGTGAGAAGAAAAAGGATAAAATTTGATGTCTGTGTGACTACTGTTGGTTTTTTTTGGTATTTTGAAAGCTGTATTGTTTGTAACACTACCTAATTCTGAAGTATTTTTTGCATTTATTCTGCCATCAAAGTGAATATATTCTTGACTTTTTCTAGTGCTTCAACCAATGTAACATTCTCCCAAGAGAAGTGTTTTAGCTTTGAGGGCCATCAGAAGATTCATTTTTTGTTTGGCAAGACATTCTAAATGTGTACTTGTTTTGAACCTGATTATTCTTTCATATCAGAAAAAATCAACTTAAAACATTAAGGAAAAATGTAAGAGGAAAAGAGTTCATGGAGGTAATGTTTCCTTGAAGCAGAAATGTCAAGAGCAGTGACAGCTTTTGTAGCAATTGTTTAAACCACCCCTACCTATATCAATAGCAGTTCTGCCATGGAGACCTGGCTCTGAATTTGTTGGTAGTGAAAACATTGCTAGGCACCTTCACTTTTGCCACAAGCCCTGTGGAGATTCTAGAGCAAATTCAATTTCCTGCCTGTCTTTGGGAAAAAAAAACAACACAGGGAATGCTTATTCTCTGACATGGCCAAGCATTAATATTCAGACTGCATCCTGGTGTTGATTTCAGCAGGCACTTTGGGAGTGCACTGGGGGTGCACAGGCAGGTGGTTACTTCTCCCTCCTTCACCCTGCTGGAGTGGGATGTTGGAAGTGGGATAGCAAAGAAACGAATGTTTTCAGTCTTATATCGCTAGCATTGCCTATGCTGCTCTACCAAAAGCACTAACAATCCTTGTCAGAGTGTATAGCCAAAGCAATGATTATGTCTAAGATTTGTAACAAAAAAAAGGAGAAATGTTTACTGTGTAGTTTTTGTAACGTGGATAAAATAGAGAGGATTTGTCCTTAATAAAGAGTTACACTGTAAAACAGTGAGAATCAACACTGATTTTTATCTTTTTTTTTTTTTAATCAAACCATTTACAAAAGTGCTTTTTAAAATAAACGTGTTTCTGTCTAGTTATTGCAGTGGCCATCTTCATCAGAATATCTCGCAAGTATCTGCACAAAGATAACTTTAAAATGCATGGCTTCAGTGCTCAAGAAGAACCATTGTCTCACAACTGTGATTTCAGTCACTGCAATGTAAAATTTATAGTTGCTGCCTCCTGGTCTCCTTTCTCTGGAGCTCTGGGGTAGTATAAAAAGTGGATGTGACTGTCTGCCAGGAGGGACACACTAGTGTGCGTGTGTGAAAAAAGCTATTATAAAAGAAGTGGAGAGGACACGAGGTGTACAGTTGTGATTGTGAAGATTTTAATACTAGTTTTATTCTTTTGTCTGGATCAAGTTTATAACTGTATCCCACGACCAGACTGTGGTGTTGATTTTTTTGTTTTGTTGCATTTTGGGGGGTTTGTTTGGCTTTGGTATTTTTTTTTCTCCAAAAACTTGGAATTTGTACTTTTTTAAAAAAATAATGATATTGAGCATAACAGAACACCTTCCCCGCTTGCCTTTTTTTTTTCTTTTTATTCTTGGACTGTGTATTTGCCTGACAAAGAGGCAAGTTAAAAGATGTAGCTAAAAGTAATGTTAAAAGAAGCACATGTGCTATATGGTATTTAAATTTTGGTTGGATCTTGCAGGAAGATAAAAGTGTGTTTTGTGTGTCTTTTGTCCTATACTTCAACATACATACTCCACTACTGCAATTGTTTAAATCCTGTAGAGGAACCAAAAAGATTATCACTTGCTCTCCCTTTAGTCCTAGAAGGTTAAAGATAAATAAAAGAAAAAAAGTGATGCTCGATTTATTTTGTCTGTGAATATGAATAAAACAAACAAAAAAGGTTAATGATGATTTGAGTTGTTCCAAATGTTCAAGCATACAGACAATGCTTATAAATCATTTCTGCTTTGCATTTGAGCTTTGACTGATTTTTTAAAAAGAATTGTTAAAAAGAGCAGAAGGGGGAAAACACCCTCAACCCAATTCCTCTCATAACTTGATTTCTTCTCTCCCCAGTGCCCCTTGCCTGTAATGCTACTGTTCAGGCTGTACTTTAAGCTTGAGCCTGCAGAGCTGCCATTCAAACTTAACATTTTCCAATGGTTGCCACAGAGTGGTATCTCAGTTAACTTCTGAGTTTTCCTAAGCTTATCCCAAATACCTCTCAGGATGAGTAAATGATAACTTTTAATGATGAAACAAGAGTTCAGCTTGAAAGGTAAAGCTGGTAATTTATGTAGAAGTTACTCAATGGTTTTTGTTTTTTCTGATTTGCTCAGGGTATTTTACATGATCAAACAGGGCAAACTTTATCAGTAGAAATAAATTGTATAGAGTTTTGCAGAGGCATGTGATGTATTTTAGCTGGGTTTTATTATCCAGCTGATAAAAAAAGAACAGCTCTCTTTATTTGAATCTGGCCATCTGTTTGAACATGATCTCCTTTTATTATCTGCGACAATTCTCACGGGGACATTTTATTTATTAATGAAATTAAGTATTTTCATTATCTCCTGATTTTCATATGGAAAATGTTTGTTTTACTGAAAATTGAATTTCCTACTCATGGATTAGATTGAGAAAGGCTGTGTAGTGTGCTTATGAAGGGAAATGTTAAGAATATAAATCTGAAAAAAACTTAAGCCTTCCTATTCCTCTTCTCTGACTTCAGACAGGGATGGTTTTGGATTGCAGTAAGGTTCATGCTGTCAATCTCATTTCATTTTTGTGGTGACATATTTTCAATTTTTTGCTAGCCTGAAACAAAGGTCAAATATTTCTTCATTTTAATAAAGATTTTATAAGCATAACATATGCATCCTTGATACTGTTATGCAATTAAGACATTTTTAAATTGGTAAATGGTTTTACATTGTACAAGATGTTATGCTCTTACGTTTTTAGTTTCTGTGATGGCATTATAGGAGCAATGGTACAGCAAAGGTGGCTAACCGAAGGTTCTTAGTAAGAAGAGATATAGAGGTTTAGGATAAAGTATGCCTCCCAGCCCACACAGCCTCTTTCTGGAATGCATTAACTCTCATGACTTTTAAAAGGGATTTGCAGCAATATTCTTGAACTGTCTGTTTTCTTAGATTTCCTGAGTCTGGTCTTTGCATAATATTTTTTTCTAAAGTTGTGCAGAGGTTGCTATGATGTGATTCTTAAGGACTTCAGCTTAGGGCTGTGTCTGATTTCAGATCAGTTTGGGCTGTGCTCCTGGCAAGGGGGTCCTCACAAAATACACCAGACTGTGTCACTTTCCAAATAGGAGAGATTGCAGGATATTTTCTTGAATAACCTTTCCACTTGTGATCAGATGTGTCCTCTGACTTACTCTCTTTATCTGGAAACAAAGATGGCAGAGAGTTACTTTTTCTTTATGTTGAAGGGTTTTCTTAACCTTGGAGTAGTCTTTGGCCATTTGTGGGCATCATATAGATTTTGGCATGGCAAAGGGTCGATAATATTTGTAGATAATTTAGCTATATGTTATGGGTTGTTGATTATTTTTGTCTTAGCAAGCATAGCAGCTACTTGACACAAATATTAGAAAATTGCTTTCTAGAAATGGAAGCCCAATTATTTGTGCTTTATGACATAATTTTGCTTTGCTTCTGCCATGTACAAACTTCTTTGAAGAACAAAAATATGCTTTCATTTCAGTGGAAAGTGGTCTTTGTTTCCGTTCTGGAACAGATGAAAATCAAAGTAGCTCAGTAAATCGATTAAAACAAATAGTGCCTTTTCTTTCCTTGTGATAAATTATGATCTAAATTAAGATCGCAATTAAAAATACATAATTAGTGTAACAATTAAAATTGAGAGCAACAGATGGCTTACTACTTAAAATCCTGTTTCACAAATCAGACTGTGAGTGTTAATTGCTACACTTTAATGTTATTTGGCTGTAAAATCTGTTTAAAATCACAATCTTGTTAACAGTATCTGAGTAATTTTTATGAATTAAGACAAAACAGGAAAGATATGCAATTTTTTTTAAGTACATATATAATTGCTTCCTCTAATCTAAACAGCACACAACACATAGAATTATATAGTCTGAAACGGGGCTGGTACTTCACATCTTCTCCACTAATCCACAATCTCCATCAGTTATGAAATGCAGTTCTACAAAATAGTCCTGGGGTTGAGTGGACAAACGACACAAGTGTAATAGAGAATGAGTGGTGGTATTGCAGTGATGTGGCTCATCCACCAGTCAATGAACACATCTCTTCTGAGAGACAGAGACTGTCTCTGTCTTGGTCAAGTGCAGCTGGGATATAGAAGACACTAATTTGCTTTTCTGTTCCAAAATAAGGTCATGTGTCCTTCTAATGAAGTGGCACCGCTGACTTTTAAGTGTGGGAGTGTGTATCTTAAGGCTTGCATGAGAACTTTGGTTCTAGTTGAAAAAAGATGTCCAGATTTAAACGATAAATCTTTCTTTTCTAATCAATTTATATTGGATTTTTTATTTCTTACCCCAACTATAATATGTAACTGTAAGGGTATTTTGTCAGTTGTGATACTTTTAAAAAATTTTATCCATTGTTATGAATAAATGCCATTAAAACTTCTGTTTTCCCTTCCAACCACTTTGTGTCCTAACAATATTCTTTACAGGAGCATAAAAATTATACAACAGCAGTATTCACGTGCACAGTAGGATTTAGGGGACCAAGGGAAAACATAAAATGAAATTTCAATTGCATAATTTATAAAAATAAGAGAAATAAGCACATTTTCTCAGTATTTTGTGTTTTAAATTGATCTGCTTGGCTGTCTGATTACAGAAAATGGACATAAGTTTTTCTGTTCATAGCCATGAAAAAGAATATTACAGAGTGCTTAGTAGGAGAAGAGACATTTAAAATTCCTACAAGGAGAAAAGAAACTTGCCTCTTTGCAGATAAATCCAGAATTAATTTCACACTGCCCCTTCTGTGTAACATCTTTGATCCTCAGAGGATTGTATATGAGGAACAAGAGACAGAACTTGGTCATAAGATTTTCTTTTTTTTTTCTCTTCCTTTCTGACTTTGGTGTCCAGCTGCTCTACATTTTGGAAAGTGAAAGATGTGATATCTTGCAATATGAGCTAGGTTTGGCCTAATATTTGCTTAGCCAGGTCTGTCGACAAGGAATCAAATTGTCAGTAACTGAACTGTGGTTCAAATTGTGCTGCAAAATTTACACATTTTGCTGTTACTTTTATTACAGCCAAGAGTGGTATTGCTGTGCTCACTCTTAGCTGTAGTTCTAAAAGCAGGAAATATAAAATCAGGCAAGGCAGTATTATTTAACCTCCATGCTTCTTTGCTAAAGGTGTCTGAGAGCGCTCAAGTGGAGCAGCTGTGAGGCCAGCCAAACCAGAGTCAGGAGAGGTCTCGACTCCTTATGTGAAATGCTGGGGGACAGGCTGATGGTGGTGCTCTTGACAGCAACAAAATGCCTGCTCTCTACCCCAGGTCCAGGAAGGTCAAGCTGTCCATTACAGCTGCCTCTGGGAGAAGGGTAAGGAAAGTAGATCAGTGATCATTTCTTAGGGAACTTTTAATCCCCTGTGCTGGCTGCTCTCATTCCCAGTCCTCCTCATCCCTCTCCAGTAGTGATGGCAGCAGCACGACTGCTCTCCTAACTCTTGGCTTTTCTTCTTTTCCTTATAGTTTCAGCCTGGAGTAACATGATTATGTTGCAAATAAGTCTCACTAGCTTTGGCTCAAGGTTTCCTGCATTTTAACCCCAGGTTTTCGTCAGATTTGCTGTGCGTAGGAATAATTTTTTCCTACTTGTCTCACTATTTCTATTGTGTAAGATAATGACTACCTGTACTCACTTTGCTGTGGATCTTGCAAAGTATTTTATAAGGTTTCATCTAAACATTGAAATTATTTTCTTTAAAAAAGACCCTGAACAATAAAGCAAGCATTGATCATTTACTGAAGAAAATTGTGTTTAAAATGGAGCAAAATATTCTGTTCTGACATTGGTGAGGCACCATTTTTATTATTCCTGTGTGTTTCTACAAAATCTCATATTGTTAACAATGTCAGTAGGTGTTTTATTGGTAGAGAATCATACAGGTGAAAAAACAGACTTTGGGGGTTTTCTGCAGGTTAAAAGCATATGGTGAGTTTAATTTAAATCCTATGGAAGTTTAGTTGCATATGGAGCTTGGCTTGATTTACAGAACGTATTCTGTAGCCACTTTACAAAACTTGTACTCATTTTTCATGGGTAATAACCATATGCTTCTACTGCATTTTGAGACTCTGTGGCCTCCATCTGGTGGCTAACTGAACACCTGAAATTTCTTGTTACTTGAGAATTAATGATTCTTTGTAGACTAATCAATGAGATGTCTGACTGATAGAATGTGGGTTCACAGAGAGAGTAGGATAGCTTTTCTGTAAATAACCTGCTATTTATATGACTGTTCCATGGGAGGGACACCAATGCATGAGTGAATTCTTGCTGTTTAACTGATTTTTCAAGTAAAGTGTTTGATAACAATTAAAATGTGTACAAACTAAAAAAAAATGAAATTAATATTGAATGAACAACCTATAGAGTTAGAGAAATAATGCGATTACAGATGAAAAAAATAATCTTTCACCAGTCCAGGATATATAAACTGCAGGATGGTGTTAGATTTGACCTGTTGTGCAATATGAATGTTTATGGAATTTTGGTCAGTAAATGAAAACAGATATACCTATTCCTAATATTGTGTTGTTTTTTTTTTCTCAAGTTTCAACTCTGATGGTAAAGTAGGAGTTAAATTTATTAACCTTCTTTATAATGTGTTCAAAAGTGAATGATCTATACTGGTTTTGTAGTTTATACCAAAAGCCTGAGTTGTTCGTTTAAAGGTATATCTTACAGGAAAGCCATGGGGAAATCAGATGTCTGCTACTATGTTTTCTGTGAGTTGTAGAGTTCTGAATAAATCTTTAGATCAGTCAAAATCAGAAGCGGAAATGGATATATAAATAATCCTGACTTGAATGGTAATACAATGAAAACAACAAATTTCCTTTAAATTTTTAGTTAAGTTCTTTTTTAATACTTGTTTTTTTTTCTCATGGCTTTCCAGTATTTTTTGAGAGGTCAGTTTTCACGTCCTTTGAATGAATTATACAAAGGAACAAAAAAGAAACTCAATATTAGATAATTTAAAAGTTTATTAGCGAGATAAGTAACATAAAATAATAGCCAAGGTGTAACATAGGCATTAATTAAAGAAAAAATATTAAATAAGTATAAAATAGACATTGATTTTACGGCCTGGAGGTGTTTGCAGCATTCAGGTGCTAGCCATCACCCTGGTATAATTGTCAGTGTGACCTTGATTATGAGGAATATGCAAACCCTTACAAAAAAAGATCTTGTCAGCATTTGTTAGCACAGCTGTCTCAGCAGTACAGGAAAGTAAAGTAAAACAGAAGTCAGTACAGAGGAGGACACAATAATCAACTCCAGGTAACTCTTTACTGGAAATGTTCTGAATGATTTATTTTATAGAACAGCTTGTACTTTTGTCAGGAGTTTTCTCTAGCTGAGAATTTTTCTTTCACTAGCTATCAGGAGCAAGGCTTTATTTTACAGGTGTAATCTGTTGTACAGTGCTGTACTGTTACTGCATGTGTTTTTTGTTTACTTCTGCCAAGGAATGGAGACTGATCTGCTTCCAGGGGCCTAAGACTAGAGCCTGCTTTATGGAGAGTGTTCTTAGTGAGAGGGAAAGCTCCCTCAGGATAGTTCCTGAGATCGTTCCTGGTTTTGGCTTTTTTGGGCTGGGGACAAGAGGAGTTGTCTAAGAAAGTAATTCAACTTGGAAACTAGAGATTTTGCTTGTATCTCCTATTTCACTTGAAACAAAAAATTATTTTTAGAACAGAGGGAAAGCATGTGAGAATGACCATAATCCTCTGGTTTTATCACTCACCTGGGTGGTAAGATACCCATCTTCTCCACGGACACACCCTTGTCGNCATAAGGTTTTTACCTGCCTAATGTGTCTGTCCTTGAACAGGCAGAGATCACCAGCATCGAGGCCATGCTGCTGAAAACACAGCTGCGTTGGGCAAGGCACGTCTCCAGGATGGAGGATCACCGCTTCCCTAAGATTGTGCTCTATGGGGAACTTGCCACCTGCTGCTGCAAGAGAGGAGCCCCGAAGAGGAGATACAAGGACTCCCTGAAACAATCCCTCAGTCTTGGTCATATTGATCACCATCAGTGGCCCACCCTGGCTTCCAATCGGGAGAAATGGAGACACACCATTCATAACGCTGCTCCTTCTTCTGACAACACACGCAGAATCAGTCTGGAGGAGAAAAGGTAACGCAGGAAGAACTGTGCCTCGCCAGTAGTGTCAATGGAGACTTTCCGCTGTGCCTTTTGCAACCAGACTTGCCTATCTCGCATTGGCCTTTTTAGTCGCCAGCGTGCTCGTAGCAAGTGTGGGTAGAGTCCTTGTAAATCTTTGTTCACGAAGTCTAGCCATGATGATGAAGATACCGAGATTCTTTATTGAGAAGGATATTTACAGGTATGTCTACAGCTTTGAACGATTTCAGGAAAGTTACTACAGAATAATCTAATGGAGCTGTACTAAAATGTTATTTTGGAGAATGAGGCTGATTTAAAATTGGGTCTTTGCATATTTTACAAGAATTTTCAGGCTCAAAAAATAACTTTTTGATCATAACATTATCTAAAAGGTTTTCCTTTTGATTTTATCCTATTTTTATTATTTTTTCAATCTGGATACCAAACTGATAAGATTTATATCTATGTATTGTTAACTGTGAGCAGATATTTCTGTAAGCAGGGTACAGTCCACAGTGTCTCAAGGGACAAATTCTTAAAGTGGAAAATTCTGTATCCATAAGGGCAAGTCCAAACCTAACAACAGAGTTGAGCCGCAAGATCTGGTGACATAAGAAGACTAATATATCTCATATATCTTACATACATGTATGGCCCCCAAAGATAAATTATTTATCAGCTTTACCTTTCAAGTTTATCTGTGTGGCCATTGGATTGAGAAACAGCAGCTGTGTCTTTTATACCAGATGCATAACTGCTATCAACTTGACATTGAAGGCTTGAAAGTAAACCAAGAGGTATCTTTGGCATCTTTGTGCACGTATATTTGCCCTTTGATGTGTTCAACATCTCAACATGTCATTTCAAGTAGGCTTTCAGAAGTATTTAACATTGAGTTAATTTGTATTCATCCAGGGAAGCTGGTATTTACAAACTTTTTTAGCAAAAAGGTTAAGAATAGTATTACTTTGATGCAGGAATGGCAGCATGCCTCAGTGTCCTAGTTCAGCAGGAGGAACCAGTTATCACTGTGTGGGGGTGATTAAAACTATGTATTCTACCCCCTCTATTCATTCCCCAAGAACAATGGACCATTTGCAATAGTTGCTCAGGAAGTCGTTAGCACCTTCACACCCAGCCTGAGGGGGTGTGGCTGCTAATGGGCCATCAACGGTTCAACAATACCCCATGACTCACAGAGTTAATCACCTGTTGTGTGAGTCCCCACCCTGGGGGAGGGACTGGGTGCTCCCTGAGGGTACATAAACGAGGCTCAGAAGACTTTGAGCACCCTCTTATCGGATCCAGAGGAGCAGCAGGACCTCGACGGGAGGAAACCACCACTCTCGACTGGACTACGGCCATCGCTCCTGACCAGACCACAGCCATCATCTGCACCAACACGTTCTTCACTTCTTTTTGCTTTGGACTTGGGGGAACCACGTGGGTCTCAGCACCAGGGCTAACAAACCCCTTTGGGCTTGTGCCCCGGGACACTGGGTTATACTATTGGGTTTTTGGTGAGTTGAAAGCAGTTTTTCTCTTTGTGTCAGTGCGTTTATGGTAATATCTTTCATTAAATTGTAACTCTGACTTAAAATCTCTCTTGTGGTGGGTCCATTTCTCCTGCCGGTTTACCTCTAAACCAGCACACTCAGAAATCATGGATTGCTTAGTCAGATATCTCTGTGGAGAGATATCTTGCTAAGCAAGGTCNTGCATACATTTGCCTTCATTCAGTCCTCCCTCTGTCCCTCCCTTCTTCTCTCTGAAGACATACCCAGAAAGATTGTTTCCATGGTATTGCGAAAAATAAATTAACAAACAAGAAGCCTAGGCAGTTTCTGAACCTAGACATGATCCCCTTCTGACTTCAAATCAGAGATTCAAAATTATGTTCCTGTATGCAGGTCTGGTTTACATGAGGAAGACAATCTTAAGGTTCCAATTTTTATCCTTCGTGTTTTGCAAGTGTCACAATCTCTCAATCACTATCCTGGTGTGAATTACTCTGTTTTCAAGTATGTACTATGAAGTATGTCTTCATATTATGCATGCAGTGCCCAGCACAATGGGACCTCATTGTTATTTGATGGATACTACTGCATCCCATGTAACAAGCAGTTTTGAGAACATGTATTTTTTATGCAATCAATTTGACTTTAGTCTTTTAAATGTCAGATATTGCTATAGGGATTCAGCAAGACTTGAGAAAATATGGGACAACTCTAATGCAAATAATTCAATAAACTGAATACCTTATTTACATAGATGTTTTCTTCAGTCTTGAGCATAATAGGTCAGACTCATTACTGCATTCCTGAGTGGATGTTTAAAGAAAAAAACAAAAGCTGACAAACCATTGAAATGAAAATGGAATAGAGTTAATTTTGAATCTCTCCTTTTTGTAGTTCTGTAGCATAGTTAATGCTTGTTGAATGCCAACAGAAATTGTCCCTGTTGAGAGTGAAATTAGTGGCAAATGTAGAATGCATGATGTATTTTATTTATTGTTTTCCGTCTTTGTTGATGTGCAGTAATACAGCTGGGTTTATCTGACGCAGTTTTGGGAATGTATGTAATTAAGGCACTAGTGGAAAAATGTGACAGGAAGTGTTTTATTTACCCTGTTTATGAAGATGCATTTAACAATCAGGGTTCTGAAATATTAAAAAATCAGTTTTTATATGCTAAGGAAATATGTACTTATAAAGTACATAAATCCATGGCAAATCAACTATGTTTAATTTAAAGTATATCTGTCATGGAAAGAGCATCAATTTGTGCTGCTCCACCAACCCCCAAATGGACCTGAGAATTTTTAAAGCAGCATTGATCTTTGCCTTTTTGAAAGTGATATAACTACCAGACACCTCTATGTGTTGGTGTCTAGCTTGAATGCTCTCATAGAGCTGGGCTTGGCAAAGTTGCTCAGCATCTTCTGAAGTTGAGATCCACTTAGATGCTCTCAAAATGCTCATTGAATTGCTCAAAATCACTAATTAGTTCTTAAATGTAGTGGCCTTGGCCTTCCACTTTAATTGATCTTAGGTCAAATACCAGTAGGAAGTGAATGCAGTTCTTCTGAGCAAAGTATTTTGACTTGCCAATTTGCCCTTCAGTCTATCAGAGGACAAGGCTGTAAAGCTATTGAAGCTTGAGCCTTTTTCCTTTGGAAGTAGACTTGAGTACTCAATGCAAATATCTATGCACTTCATGCACAGTAGGAAAGAATTCTCTTCAAGAAGATTCAAGAAGCCTCAGAAAAGAATAAAATAAGAAAAAGAGCTCAAATTTCATGTAGAGTGCAGCAGAGAGGTGCATAGCAAGAGTTATCAAAAAAGCTTTTTATTTTAGATAGTCAGTGCAATGAGTGTTTCCAAGACTTCCCTCAGGAGGGAGGGGGAAAAAAATGAACCCAAAACATGAAAAAACTGAACCTAAAACACCAAGAAAGTATGTTGTAAGAGCCAAGACACTGCTGTGATTTCTCAGCTGATTGTAATTGCAAGAAAATTAATCTGCTTTAGCTTTACTATCTTTTATGAACTTACTATAGAGGGAAATAAAATAAATAAAAAAGTGAAAAAATTACCAAGCATTAAAAATGCAGACTCCAAATGAATGTGGATAATAATAGTAGCAGATGTTTTGTTTCTGGTCAACAATCCTGATCTCTATTCCTTACTACCTGTAGCTTTTACAGATGATTTATACTTTAATTGTTCTTCCCCTCTTTAAATGAGATACACTAGCATTTTTTCACATGAGCAGCTTAAAAAGGCTGTTAGAAGAGACATTTTTGTGATGGTTACTTTATAGTTCCTTTTTGTCTTTACTTATCTGAACAGTGTTTAGCACTTTATGTACTTGTCTTGCAAGGCTGCATTTTGGAGGGTATTTTGTTTTCTGTAATCTTATTTAATTTCCTCTCATTCCCACTTTTTCTATATAAATCCCATTCTTGTTTCAGTTTTCCCATGGAAAACAAGTTTTTAAAAATCACTTCCATTCTTGTTTCACCTTGGAAACCTTAAGCTTGCAATGATTGATCTAGACTTGTACAGATAAATTTGAGTAGATTCTATGGAATGTAATTATAGGAATGTAACTGTAAATTGTATCCTGTATCTGAATGCAGTGCATTGTGCTGGGTTGTATTACATGCTAGATGTAGTTGGAGTGATATCTACCCACGTAGGCATCCAGGTTTGATTACTGAAATATGTTTTAAAATTAAAACTGCATGTGTCATAAATTCTCTACTGGTTTGAAAAAACCCAACCATTTTGCTTGGCAGAACAGGGGTTTGTCCATCTGTGTAGGTGTTCCTTTGCCCACCCTGTTCTCTTCACTGGATGGTCCTTCTTTTGAGCTCTTCAGGTGTTCCCCAGGTGTTCCCCAGGGCTCAGTGTTGAGGCCAGTCCTGTTTAATATCTTCATCAATTATCTGGATGAGGGGATTGATTGCACCCTCATTAAGGTGACAGATAAAAGCTGGGCAAGAGTGTTGATCTGCTGGAGGGTAGGAAGACTCTGCAGAGGGATTTAAACAGGCAGGATCAATGGGCCAAGTTCACCAGTATGAGGTTCAATGAGGTGAAGTGCTGGGTGCTGCACTTTGGTCACAATAACCCCATTCAGCACTATAGGCTGGGGGCAGAGTGGCTGGAAACCTGCCCAACAATAAAGGACCCAGTGGTGCTGGTTTACAGCCAGATGAACAGGAGCCTGAAGTGCGACCAGGTGGTTAAGAAGACTAATGGGAAGTGATTATCCCTCTGTACTCAGCACTGCTCAGTCTGCACATCACATACATGTGTAGTTAGCATGGTGGTACAGCAAAGGCTGGACTCGATGATCTGAGGGGTCTTTTTCAACCTTAATGATTTTATGATTCTAGAGAAATAATGCAGATTTCATGGTGAAATTTCTTATAATTTTAACAAACCAATCATGAAAACAAATAGCAGTCTCAGTGAGTGTTTGTAGATCAGAGCAGTGCAGGATTCAACTTTAATTATGAAGTGTGTGAAAGTTTGCATTGTCACATCATTGTGCAGCATTATTGGAATATACTTTAATATTCTGAGTTATACCAGCTAAAGAATCTACCAGCATTCTAGAATATTGAGAGAAAATTTTCTTTACAGCACAGAGAGTATATTGTATGAAGAATTATTTTTTTCCAGATAAAATGTACCAAGACATAAATTACACTGGCACACTTGATATTTTTTGATGTTTGATGTCTTTCATAAAGGATATAAATATTCATTTATTTATAGTTTAATGTTCTTATTACTGAAGTGCATGAATTACCTCTTCTGTATGGAAAGGTAGGAAGAACAACTTTACTTACTAAACCATTTTAAATGCCACAATTGTATGTGAGAGAGGTGAGGGTATGTTGCTTTAGAAATTTCAGATGTGTAGTTGTCACCAGTATGTTACAACATGGGTGGGAGAGTGAGCCCGTTGTGTATATTTTCTTTGCTTTCTCAGCATTCTATCAGAGAAGTTAATAATTCACTATACCTGAAAAATAAAAGGGTCTCTCTTCAGATCCCACTGGGATTTAGACTTCAGGTACAATCCAAAGACTTAATTTTTTGTCTTAGAAGAAAAGTAGGATTCTTGGCATTTTGGCTGCTCTCAGGTTTAGTACTGGTTCAATACTCTATTGCTCTTGGGGTTGCTTTATGAATACAGCCATGAAATAAGTAATTCTTTCTCTCAGTACACACTGTGTAGGGGTGTTTCTAGCCTGATGGCCAAGAGGTATGCTTTTCTTTCCCCCCCTTCTTGTGTGACAGTGCCATTCTGGCAGGCACTATTAGTTGCTATCTTCCTCACTTCTGAAAGAATGTCTGAGTCTTCTGTCCCCCAGAGCTCTGAGACAAAAATACCAAAACTGAAACCAACCCAAACTGATTGCTGGTAGGGAATTTTTTTGTCTTCTGATGAATTTGATGAAATGCACATACGAAATTCTGTTTCCTCTTCTTTTTTGTTGTATCTGATTTTGAGCTAAGCAGCTGTTACAAAGTGGGAGTGGAAGGAAAACAGGACAATAATTTAAATAGTGTTTCAAAAACAGTAGCATAAATTAAGACAAAGGAATGCTCATGAGTCTGTTTTCAGTGATTGCTACAATTTATAGCAAAAATTACTGTTCCAAAAAGATATCTTTTATTACAGAAATACAAACCCATAAAAGATTAACAAAGTAAAAATTGGGAAGGCTACCTGATGTGCAGCATTTATGAAATAAATAAAATTTAAAAGCCACAGTTGAGTGTTTGGAGTGTAGGTGTCTGTGTCTCTGTAGCTGTGATGTTCAACTGAAGCAACCTTATTGTTTTGAGCTTTTAAAGTGACAATGGCAGCTTGGGTGAAATTTAGGATTTGTTTTTTAACAATTACAGGAGTATAAAATGTATGGACTTGAAAGGAATGATTCAGCTAATTTTTATTTTGAATTTAAAAAAAAGTTCAGCTTTATGTCTAAACTATGTAGATACCTCAGTTCTAGTCCTGCACCTCCTTGATGTGATTAACAGGGCACACACAAGATATTAGTTGTGGACACCCTTACCATGAAGGATGTTGTCTTTGATGCTTAGAAGGTTTTGTTTTTTTAAGCAGTTGTATAGGCAAGGTCTTCCAAAAACATGCAAGTTGTTAATATTCATTATATTGTATTATAATTTTAACATTATTATGAGGGGTTCTTGATTGCAGTCTATTTCCATTACATTTTCAAATCTGTACCAGGTTCTACTTGGGGAGAATATTTATCTCTGTAAATAAATGTAGTGTGATCAAAGTGAAATAAAAAATATTTTCAAATTGTTTTAATATATTTGATTGCATTTAGATGTTTTAGATTATGCTTTTGTAATGGTTCCCACTCTATGAGACAAATAATGCCAAAAATAAAATAATCACATATGTACCCTGATCTAAGTGACATAAGTTTTCTCAAATGTGCCTATTGAATGGTCTCATTGAATATTAAAAACATGTTTCCTCTTTGATGTTCTGACTCTAGCTTTTGAAGCTATGAATGATAGAACTAATTTTGTTCTTGTCCCACTGTCTGGGACTGTAGGAAATGTCCATGCTGTGCATAGAGCAGGATGAGTAGGTAGGGAAATGAGTGTGGGAATGAGGAAACTAGTGCTATATTTTCTCTGAAATTTCCCCATCCTATAAAGTTCAAGCCAATATAAATATTAAAATCCCATTAGTCCCACTTATAGGTAATGAATAGTGTTATAGTTCAAGACAACTTCTTCCCATCATGTCATGTTCTCTGTCATATGTTTCTAACTAAAGATTATGGGAGAGAGCTCCTTTGAGGTAATGCATGGATTTCATCTCAGTTTGAAAGGTTTGCATTGGATATCCATTGACCTTTAAACACTTTAAATGTTTTATGAAGTTGCTTGCAAGGACCTTGACTAACTGGTTTTTCAGTCCTATGTTCAAGTACATAGGTATTGTTTTTTCGAACTGTGGTGGCCCATTATTCTTTTATTGTTTATAAGGAGAATCTGATGTCTCTTCTTTCAAACAAATGCTCCTTATATGACAAAAGAAATAGAACCACATCAGGTAAGTTCTTCACAAAGACAAGGTCACAGTAAGTTGTAATACAAAATACATGACTCTTGGAAGAATAGAAAGTTTAATTTAAACAATGTTATAGAATGAACAAGCCCCATTTTTTACAAAATACCAAGCTGTTATGGTGAATGCAGAAAGTTAAGCCAAGCACCAGATAAGTTTCAAACAAAGAAATGATAAAAGACTGTGGAGTGAAAGCGGGAGAGCTAAGATAAGAAAAACAAAAGGGACAGACTTGGTGAACAAAGTAATTTTTTCTATTTTGTAAGATTATATTTATGAATAAATGTCTCCCAGAAAGAGAACGGAACACTGGTGCAAAATACAAAATTAAGATCGCTTTGTGGACTCTCTCTGCAAGTTTAGTGTCATCCTCCAAATTTTATATACCTTTTGTATAATCTATACTACAGATTGTAAATAAAATGAAAGACAATTAATTTAAATAACACTTAAATGGTCCAACAATATTTCTGATCCACTGATCCCAGCTCTGCAATGTTTATACAGCTTTTAGTTTGGCAAACCTCTCTTTAACATGACAACTGGCTTTCTTAATGACATCACAAACAGAATTGTCATGGCTCATTAATGCAGTGGATTAGACATAGTTTATTAATTAATTTATTTTACTGATGTATTTATTAAATAATTTTTTTTCTGGTCAACTCAGAGTCTGCTCTCTGATGCCTCTCTGAAATTTGGTTATTACTGATAATAATTAGGAATTCTTTAGAGGGTAACACTAATGTAACTAATTTTGCTTTTCAGTGCTTTGCACTTTGACTTTCACTTCAATTATCTTTGAATATCTGTCATCTGATTAGATAGTAATTTTAATCTGCTTTGCTAAGGGAGACAATTTGCACAAACAACTGAATAACAACTGTTCAGTGTAGACAAAAGGCACATAATGGAAGGAAATGTGTAATGGAAATGCACAGCACTCAGCATATCAATGAAGTATGTGTCTGAATGCATGAAGAATATTGTTAAGGTAAAACATACTTGTGTAAGGCTTTTTTTAGTTAGGGCAGTCACCGTTCTGACCCACACAGGAAATTTTAAGAAAATTATGTTTATAATTTTTTGATCTTATTGTTAATTTTGCATTCTGTGTTGTCCTGCTCCCAAGGAGAATATGTGCTTGAAATCTGAAATTAGGTGCTTTAACAGGCTTTGAATTACAGTCCTCCTGAAAATCTATTATTTATGTGTGCACACGTGTGTGTGTTTACTTTTGGCAGACCAAATCTTGCAGACATAAGAGTTAAAACTGGTAATGAATTTGCAGTTAGATTTTCAGAGTGACATTGATGTATGTTAGCTCTGCTTTTAGTTAAAATGAAAAGAACTGAGATATTTCAGTCTTGAATTCTATCATCACAGGTTTTTATTGAAAATAATGGTTCCAAGTGCTCTGCTGCGAATAGTAGTGCATGATAGTTTCTTCTACTATTTTTTAAAGTACTGTAAAATTTTATGACCTTTTGTAATGTTAAACTGAGTAAGTTTTTCTTGAACCTTAAAATAATGTTTTACTTTAACTTACTAGCAACTTTTGAAAGTATATTTGCTGCATATTCATCCAAAGTCTAATTTAAGCCAAATGGTCATGGCCAGTCATTATAATTAGTTAAACCACAATCTGCAATATTATTGAATGGATAGGAGTATATTTTTGAGTCTGACATGTTCACAGCCTGCAGAAGTTTATTGAGAGTGTTACAATCTGTGAGTAACTTCTAGTGTTTCTTCTCTAACTGCAAGATTCTGTATTACACTTAATTAAACTTAAAATTTATGCTTTATTGCATGGAGCATCCTGACTTAATCAATTTCCTTGGGGGATACGAGAACCAGGAAGATTTAAAGATAACATTGCAAATGCCACAATCAGGACAGGCTCTAAATTCTGTAATTACTCATAATTTTTCCAAATAGTTTCATAACATCAGAGGTGCAAAATTTACCCTATAGTTTGTGTGGATGTTTTTATTAATTATGTGAAATTATTGTTGCTAAGAAGACCAAGTGGAAGAGAAAGAATAATTTTGGATGCATTTTTTTCTGCATGTAATAATTTCTATTACTAATTCATGTCTTCAAAGCATTGCAGACAACCTACAACGCAGATTTTAGCAACGGATTCAGTCTTGTAAAAAAACCCCACAACAATTTACTTTTAATTTGTTGAATTCGGTGACTTAGCCTGAGACTCAAAGTCACACAAGACAGAGTGGATCTCGTGCCATTCTCATTTTGATAAGAAACTGTCTGACATTTTGAGAAATGACCTACTCTATAATCACAATCAGAATATATAAAAGCTCTGTGATACAAAATTGTTTTCTTATTCAAACTGGACTCTCGTTCATAAGCTATTAACTGAGTTGTGAATTTCAGCTGATAAAGTCAGGCTGAGGTGTTTTCGTGAACATGTCATAAGTTATTGTAGAGAACCATATCGGCAGGATATTCAGGTGCACAGAATGTGAATTCTTTTGGGAAAATGTGAACAAAATAAATAGTGTTATTTTCCCTATAAGAGCTCGTTTACAAGGGTGATTCAGACACTTAGTTTTCTTAGGAGGTGGTATTTAATATTGATGCTTTCTAGGAAGAAACATCTTATGCTAAAATGTAGTTACAGCGTATCTGTGCATAGTAAACAGAGCTATTAGTGAGCTTGCGGAGAAGGGAAAGAACATTCAGTGTCTGGTATAAAGCTAAGACCTGAACTTCTATCTATTTGTTGTAGTCTAAGTCATTCCCTTCCAACTCCAGCAAAACTAGCTGATTGCTTCCTCAAATATTTCGACAATGTAAAAAGCTTGCATGATCCAATACAGTGACAATATTACAGATTTGAAGGCTAATGCAACACTGGAAATGTTGCAAAACAATAAAGGTACTAGGGCTCTTTTGGCTTCCTGGAGGTGATTGAGAGTATAAGACAACATTCTGACCCCAGGAGATTCATTTGATCTCCATGCTAGATAGCAATCACTTGATGTTCATTTCTGATCTCCACAATCCTTTTATACATGCCATACTTCTGACAGAATCCTTTTGTTTTATAGAAATGTGAAAATGTTGTCTTTATTGTTCACCATTGCATGGGCACATTTGCAGTCAGGAGTCTCTCTTCTATGTATACAGATTCTTTATGCAATTTCATATTATAATTTTTTAATGTTCTATTTTTTTAAAATTCATGTCATGATGTGAAACATTAGCAGACTGTTGTAGTTGTGAGCAAAGTCATCAGAGGAATTTTGGCAATGAACAAATTATTCCAAAAAGTAATTTTCAGTAATATATTTATTCTAACTACTTACCTAAGTGTTAACTTTAACATTATTAAACTATTTTGACTGATGAGGCTCTCTTAGAAGTGGTGCTAAAACTGCAAAGCTGTATCAGCCAACTGAAGGAGTCAATCTTCCATCAGTATTTTGCTGATTTGACAGGAAATAATGCTGAATAGGTAGTGTAAGCAAGACCATATATGACTGAGAAGGACAATTAGGCAATTTATATGACCTAAATAAAAGAATGTGATGGCTCCTTGAGGTGGAAAATTGCTTTAGAGTCATTGTGTGAACTTCATTTGTTAAATATATATATATAACCATTCTGGTTTTAGATGATCTAGTCTAACTTCAATATCTGTTCAAAAATGTTTCATATTTAGAATACATAATAATCTGAAAATATTTTCAAAGGCATCAAAGTAAACCTTGATTTTTATATTATGTCTTTCTTTAAAACATAGCTCAAATAGCTGTCCTCCAGTTCCTTGAGGGGACAGGGTAAGGTCTGTGTACTGTGTTTCGATAGCTATACAAATGTGTGACTAACAACATGGAAACAGTGATAGATTCCTGTAAGAGACTTTGCTTTTAATAACCTCAACTTTTTAACGTAGAAAATTACTCCTCATTTCTTCTCTACAAGAGTAGACTGATCAAACTGCTGTACTTCTTGAACAGGATTGCTCTTCCATTCCTTACATCTGCAACATAGTTTTGAACCTTTGTGCTGTTTCTTTCATCTGGCATTTATCCGATTAACATAAAAAACCTGATGTTTTGCTGAATTATTTTTACCTATTGTCAGATTTTTGTTTGGGAAACATTAATATTTAGTCTGGTACACATACTACTGATAGATATTCAAGGGACATCTAAGTATTTTTGTATCTTCCAAGATACATAGTAGAAACATCTGTAGAAATTTCTTGTAAATTATGTCAGGGCTATTCTAGTTCAACAGTTTGCTAAGAGCTTATCAAAACTCAGTTAAGATGTTTTATTTCCTTTTTCACCTGAAGATGATAATTGGAAGAACTTCTGTACATGATTTTTTTCTTGTTAATTTTTCTTTTTGATTCTACAGAATAAAAACATGAATAGAATACATTGCCAGTTTTCCCCTGTAATTTCCATTATGTCTAGGAACTATTATGGATTTGACTGTAGTTTTTGGGTTATCCTGGAAGATAGAGATGAAGAATTAGTCATTAATTGGTGAGACTAATAGTGTATCACTACTTCACTCATATTTCTGCAACAGTTTCAACAATATTGTGTGAAAAATTTTTAAAAAATCATTCTAAATCACACTTTATACAGAGCAAGACTAGGGAAATGTTATATATTAATTAGTAGTGAATCATACATCGAGATTTATGAAGCAGAAAGGGAAAGTCTAGACACACAAATTTTAAAATTTTTAAAAAAGATGAATTTGACTGTTGAAAAGACAATTGTATGCTTACCAAAGAAAGATTTTGGGAAGAAGCCCTCCTAATCTGTTGGATTTTCAACAGTGAAGTTAAAAATAAAACCTGTGGAGAACTGAAAAAAAAATTGCAAAAAGCGGTATTAGATGAAAATGCATTTATAAACAGCTTGATGTAAGAAATTACTGTGGACAACTAAAACTGATGGGCTACAAAAATAAAATAAAATAAAAATAAAAGAGGACATCTTAACATGTGAATTAAAAATATCCCAAACAAATCAGAACAAAAAAAATGTCAAAACTTAAACCCTCAGTACCTTATCAAAAATTGTTCATGCTGTTCATCAAAAGAAATGGTTGAACTGTAAACACAGTTATAAAAATTAGTAGTACCAAGCAAGTATTCCATTCTGCCTTTTTAGTGGTCATATTTGTATCAGGTGAAAATATGGATTTTTCTTCATATTTTCAGCCAAAACTATGCAGAAAAAAAACGTAGAAAACTACTCCAAAATTATTCAAAATTCTGAAGAATATAGGTTTACACTGTGTTGCAGTTTCAAACCCAAGCCGGAATTCCTTCCAAATAGCTTGGAGCCAACGCCCAGCGTCGGTAAAAGTGTTTAACAAAGGAGACAAAAGACATGCATAGACTGATATTATCTACTAAAGGCCAGGTCTTTTGTTGGGATCTTCCCCCAGCAGGAGAGAGAGGGGGAAGGGCTGTTGGTGTTTCTGGCTTTCTGCGCAGGTCAGGGAACTCAGTCTGTCGTCAGAGCAAGAGGAGGGAGAGACAGACACTGAGATCCCAGCATCACTGGATACTGGATTTGTGTTCTTTTTTCGTCTTTTCCCAACTCAACCGTGTTCATCCGTGAGTGATCATAACAACTGTAAAGCTTGCCATAAGGAAAAGAGGTGGGAGAAAAAGCCCCGGTTTCCCTGCTCCTGCGAGGACAGGACTCTTGCTGCCTGGCTTCTTCCACTTCTCCTCTCACGAGAGCTAGCCTGGGAACTGTCCGCCATCTCGCCCGAGGTGAGACTCCAGCCGGCCGGGCGCAACATCGCCACCTGCTGTCCGTAAATATAACTGCACCCCTGAGAGGGAGAGCGAGCAGCGGAGGTGCCACAGCGCCACCTACTGTCCGTGGATATAATTGCATTCCCCTTTTTGGGAAATAGCCAAAAAAAGGACCTTTTTGACTGTTTTGCCTTGTTATTTGAGGGGTGGAGGGGTTTGTTGCAGACTATTGTTGTTTGGTTCTTTTCTGGATATATATATATATATATGTGTGTGTGTGTGTGTGTGTTGTGGTTAAGAACTGTTATCCTTTCTTATATATATATTTTTTCCTAATTAAAGTTCTGTTTTCCTAAATTTAAAAGAGAGGGATTATTTCTTGGCCAGCATAATATCTTAGTTCTCTCTTGAACTAAGACACACTGTAAGAAAAGCACCTCCACAGATAAGCATTTCTTCCAACATAAAGTGAATATTGAGTTTTAAAGGACTGTTTAATCCACTGCTGAAAGATGTCACTAGAACAAATGGGTATTAATGGGGGAACCCCTGAGATTAAGGTTAACACTGCTTATTCAAGAAAGAGTTAGCTGAGTCTGCTGAGAACAAATCATACTTCAGTCAAATATAGATTACTGATTTAAGTAGCTGAGGCAACCATGTAAAATTCTTGAGTTTCAAGGTTTATTATCTCATAGTTTTTGTACACCTGTGAAGGATGGAAAAATACTTGGGTTTAATTATTTAGTATTTGTGCATTTTTATTTAACCATTTTATTTAACCATTTTATTTTCTCCAGTATCAAGTACATTTTAAAAGATGATTTAAACACATTTACTGACATATCTCCTAGGTTTGTCTTTCTCCAGTACAACTGTGTTTTCCTTGTGTTTTACAGGCAGCTCTAGGTAAAGCATAGAATAGACAAGCATTCTGTGACACTCTAGACATGTTGAATGTCCTGCAGTTTATATACAGGATAGCACAGTGCTTTAATGTGCAATTCATACATGTTTTCTCTGGGCCTCCCTCGAATCAGCATTGCAGGATTGATTAATGTCCCTAATTTTGACACAGCTGTTAATTCAATCACACATTCAAAACTATAATATTCCTTTGATAATAATGCATTGATTATGTTTGACATTCACTGGTGTTGTAGACACTAATAAAACTGTTTTTCTGCTCATGCAAATGGCCAAGAATTACCTGTAGGTTGTTAAGCAAGCCCAGTGAACAAGAAAAAAAAAAAGCAGCTTGTTTTGTTTAGGCTCTGGATCAGCTTGGAAATCCACACAGTAACATGAAAAGAGGCCAAGCTCAACAAGACCTTGCACTTAGCACTTTCACACTAGACTTTACAATATTTATCTGAGAACTTTTAATTCTAACTACACATGTAATATTGCCTGAGCATTTTAAAACCTTGCTCAGTTTGAAAGGAATGTGAAGTTTGCACAGCATGAAGAGGAAAACAAATGCTTCTCCTCTCCTTTGTTTTTTCAATTCTGCACAAGTTGTCTAACCAAGAATGTATCATTTGTCCTTGGTGTGAATTTAAGAAAATAATAAATCACAGACCATTAGGAAAGCTCATCAATTAGGGTTTCAGAGAGTAGTCCAATGCACTCCTGAAGTTTGTCAAAGAAAAGGACTACTTTCTATTTTCATTTATCTGCACAGTCTTTATCCCCATAGTAATGTTAGTTCATCCAACGAATTGTAGAGCCATCTGCTATGCTAGTAAGGAAGCATTACATAGTAAAAAGGTCAGGAAAAAGTCTCTCTAACTGGGGGATTGAAACTCTGTTATGTCATGAACCAAAGCTCCTACTTGCAGCACAATATATCGGCTAGAAATAAGGTTGGAGGATGTCTTATTTTGGTCCCTTTCTGTCATGCACTATTGGAGACGTTTGTTTTATCTTGCAAGTGTTTTGAAATTATAGCAGATGATTATCATTACAGTGCATCCTAAACCATATATTACTGCATATCTTTAAATTTCTGTTCTAATTTATTCCTACCACATCCATTATGGTTGCAAAGATTATAGTGTCACTTCAGTTAATTGTGGAAGCTGAATGATGTTGTCTAACTTCCACTGATGCAGAAGAAAATATGCACTTGCATGCTGCTATTATTCAAATTGAATTTTCCAGCTGAACACTAAAAAGTCTTTAGTTCACAGCATATTTTGCACATAAATTTCAACAAGGTGCTGAACTGAGACATCCAGAATAAAAAATTATATAAGCAGGTTGCTGAGCTTGTTATCTGTAATTCACTAGGCATTCTGAGGCTACAAAGTGACACAATACTTTTTATAGTATCAACAAGATATTTTTTTCTCAGTCTTTGAAGTTACTTCTTGACCCATTGATGAAGTCCTGATTTCCTGTATGTTGTAAAGGGAGCATGCCAGGAAGATTTTTCTACCTTGCAGCATTAGCTACTTATGTCAGTTTTCATCCTATTCTCTCTGTGCACTGAAGGAACTAAAAGGAACTTTCAGATGTAATCTGTAATATTTGTGGTGTTTTCTGACTTTGCTAGCGTTACTTTTGAATTACTGATCTCATAAAGCAGCACTTCCTGGACACCACCTCAATGTCGCATGAGAAATCCTGCTTTCCTCAGCTTTTTCACGTGTGGTTAATAGTCTTCTACAAAAAGGGACTTTAAAAATGCCAAAACATGCTTCCCACATTGTCTTGCTTTTTTGAAAGTGACCTGCCAGTAGGTGCTACTTTTGGCTAGATCAGAGGACAGAAATAGTTGTTTGTGTGTTTATAGAGAGAATACCAGAGGCAGTGGCTGTATGTATGCTAAGATACAAATACTTTGAGGATTTTTATTGTCTTGGTGTAAAACTTTATCTGATGTAGTTCAAATATGGTTTTGTTTATTTCATTCTTCTTGAAAAATAAGGAGTGAATCATCATTTCTGGGTAGCAAATATTGTTTATGATTTGATAGAATAGTTTTCAGGGATTAAATATAAACAGTAAAAGGAAAGTGCTATTTTATAAGCTAGCTACAAATCCATAAAATGTCCTGATTTTTAATTTTTTTTTATTTTTTATTTTGTTTTAGTATTAGTCAACTTACTCACTGTTGTTGTAGTTTAACCCCAGCTGGCAGCTAAGGCTCACACAGCTTCTCACACTCTCCCTGTGATGGGATGGGGGAGAGAACTATAAGAATAAAAGAGAAGACTCTTGGGTTGAGATACAGACAATTAATAGGTAAAGAAAAAAATCAGTCACTTAAACAAAGCAAAACAAGTAATTCATTCACCACTTCCTGCCTGGAGGCAGGTGTTCAGCCATCTCCAGGAAAGCAGGACTCCATCACATGTAACAGTGCCCTGGGAAGACGAATATCATAACTTAGAACATTCCCCTCTTCCTACTTCTTCCCTCAGCTCTGTATGCTGAGTATGATGCCATACGGTGTGGAATATGCCTTGGGGTTATTTCATATATATATATGTGGCTATAAAATTGAGGTCAGCTGTCCCCTCCCAACTCCTTGTGTATCCCCAGCCTCCTTTCTGATGGAGGAGGTGAGGACCAGAAAAGTTCCTGGCTCTATGTAAGCCCTGCTCAGCAATAATGAAAACATTCCTGTGTTATCAACACTGTTTCCACAACAAATCCAAAACACAACCGCATAACAGCTACTTTGAAGAAAATGAGCTCTACCCCAGCCAAAACCAGCACAAGATTTTACAGCTGAACAAAGTTTTGACTGTCAGTGAAAAGGCAAGAGTCCACTGAGGTGTAGCACTGCTGTGTTCGGCCTGTACATAGGGTGTGCATTTTTTTTAGCTTTTGTGAGACATTTGGTTAGGCTTTGTGAGATAGCAAGATGTTCTTACTGACTCTGACACCTTCAGAAGGCTGTCTTCATATTTTTGAATAATGTAGACTATTTTTGAACTGAGTAAACTCAATTGGTGTGCTTTGGTATGCTGAGTAATTTTGCATTGTTACCTCTACAACATTCTTTACTGCCACAGCTGTGATTCAAAAGATATGTTCCATCCAAAATTTCCTCTTTTTGTAACAGAGAGTGATTTTGAGGGTTCATTTCCTTTGAAGCAGTTTGTGACTTCTCTATCATCTGTTATAGATGGAATTTGCAAACCTTCAGGGTATTCTGTATAGCTCACCATCTTGGACGTGTGTTTGTGGAGAAGGTAAAGGTTATAACAAGAATTTTGCTCATTTAATTATTTGCTGATTTGGGCTGTGGAGGGTGATAGTTTCAAATAATTCAGTATAACTGATAGCTACTGCATTTTTAAAAATCTTTGCTGAAGTTATAGAACAGTACTAATTTTCTAAGTAAAATGTACTTCATCGCTGAAGCAAATGCAAACACAAATGAAAATGGAAAAAAAAAATTCCCCAACCCATTATGGAAGAGCAGGGTATACATATCTTAAGGGTATAGAAACCAAGGACAGATTTCATATCATAAACAAAATGATCATGGAAATTCCCCCATATATAAGTTGTGTGCAGATATGAACTGATTCACATGTAAAGCTATGGTACATATACTGGAAGGTTATCTGTGCATGGTAACAAAATGTCTACTACTGTTATCTAGTTTACACCTGAAAAAATGTCTGCCAGGCTTGTCCTACTTCTGAAATAATTTATTCCATGTGTAAAGTATACATAAGTTATGCAGGGTAATGAAGTAATCTTCTGGCTCCAGAATCAGCTGGAGCTTTTTACTTTTATTCCTTTGTTATAATACCAATAATCACTATGGAAAGAGGCTACTTCAAAAGAATGATGTGAGTTAGCCTTGGTTAATTTCTTACCTACTATTTTTTTTTCTTTAGAAAACAAAGAGTCCTGAACTGTCTCTAAAAGGAATTTAACTGAGTCATGCATTCTGTCACCTGGCAGTTTATTATCAGAAAGATTGTTCTTTGATGCTGTATTTAATGTAATGCATTGCCCAAATGCTGTCTCCTCAGTGATGGACGGCTGAAATGCATCATACTGCTGTAATAGATCAAAGCGTTCCTCACTTTGACAATAGAATCGTAGAACGGCTTGGGTTGGAAGGGACCTTAGAGATCATTTTGTTCCAAATTCCCTGTCATGGGCAGGGACACCCTTCGTTAGACCAGGTTTCTCAGAGCTCCATCTAACCTGGCCTTAAACACTTACAGGGATGGGGAATCCACTTCTCTGGGCTACCTGTCCCAGTGCCTCACCACTCTCACAGTAAAGAATTGTTTCCTAACATTTGATCTAAATCTATTCTGTTTCAGTTTTAAATCATTCCCTCTTGTCCTGTCATTACATTCTCTAGTAAATAGGTCTTTCCATCCTTCTTTTAGGTTCCCTGCAGGTACTGGAAGGCTTCTCTTTTCCACATTGAACAGTCAAAAATTCTCTTAGCCTTTCCTCATAAGAGAGGTGTTCCATCCTTCTATTCACCTTGGTGGCCCTCCTCTGGACTCACTCCAACAGCTGTTGTCCTTTGTGCACTGGGAACCCCAGATCCGGATGCAGTACTCCAGGTGGGATCTTATGAGAACAGAGTAGAGGGCAGAATCACATATCTTAACCCACGCTGCTTTTGATGCAGCTCAAGACATGTTTGGACTTCTAGACTGTCAGTGCACATTGCCAGATCATGTCCAGCCTCCCATCCACCAGCACTTCCAAGTCCTTCTCCGCAGGGCTGTTCTCGTTCTGTTCATTCCTCAACCTGTATTGATACCCTGACCCAGGTGCAGCACCTTGCACGTGGTCTTGTTAAACTGCATGAGATTCCCATGGACCCACCTGAGCTTGTTACAGTCCCTCTGGATGACATCTTGTCCTTCAGGATTGTCAACAGCAGCACTCAGCTCAGTGTCATCTGGAAATTTGCTGAGGGTGCACTAGATCCTTTCATCTATGTTATGATGATGTCCTATAACCACCTACTCCTTTATTAATACAGCAATTTTCTATTAATTTCTGTTTGCCACAGAATAGGTTGAGATGTGCTGCTGCACTGGCCTGTGCCAGTCTGTACTTTTTCAGGTAATGTGTTCTAGCATACTCTGTATGCTTGTGAGAAAACTGTACTTACCTTGTAGTGAGAATATTGTATCTTTTGTACTTTTCTCTGAGTTCTTACAGCAGTCATACCTACATAATTGCTGCTCCTTAGACATAGTGTTGTAAGATACATAATCACATCAAATCTGTTGACTGGTTCTGTAATTATGTTTCATTTATTGTTTTTGCTGAGATGTAGCATGAATATGCATAATCTTGCTCTCCTTGATTAGCTGTTTAACAAATGTTGTTTTATAATCAATAGCTAAAATGAGAAGAATTAAAAAGTAATGGACAATACATTCTTCTTTTGAAAACTGGTATTCCTGTGGAGTAGTAGAGGAAAATGGGCTTACAAGTTTGTAATGAGCGGCTGGGTACACAGTACTGCGCAGGTAAAAACAGGTGAAAATATATGAGAGGATAAAGACTTTAAAACACACACTTGCTAAAGGTATTTACCATCACAACATGATTTTTTAAAGAATAAAATAAAAAAAATACTAAACAAAACCAACTTACCTGTGTATGAGGAAAAGTAAGAGGAGAGAAAGAAGTAACTCCTCACAACTCATCTCTGAGTTTCTGTCAGAAGCTTGTGTCTGGATTTTGTGAAATTCTTCAGTTATTCAGAAGTACCTAAATAAGACATTTCGTCTTTCTGTACTGCTGAATTGTTCAGTCTGAAGTCTATCAGAAATAGCAACTGAAGAGAAATTTTCTGACGGGCTTGGGTTTTCTCTTTGTATTGGGTCTGTGCTAACCTACCTCTGATGACATGAGAAACCTGAATTAGAAAGAGTAACATATTTTAAGACAGTGTTAATGTAAGAAGGGGTAGACTTAATTTGCATGACCGACTGATTTTGGGGTTAAAATTTAGTGTGGTGTATTCTAATAGTATTGCTTATTAGCAAATCAAATTGATGGTGCTTGGCATACTCTCTATATATACACAGAAATCTGCATATGGAAATAATAAAATATATAAAATAGCTATTCATTTGCATTTTAGTTTGCACATTACAGTGATGTTCCCTGCTTGCTGCCCATACCAAACAATATTCATGGTCTCCCAAGATTCTCATGGTAATTTTTTTCTAATATGATGATTCTCCTACTTTGTTTCAGATTTGTGGTATGCTGTTGGTTGTTGTTTATAAAACAACATACTTAGTCTTATTTAGTCTTGCTTGTAAGGCAATTTTCTTTCCTAGATTTATGTCTAAAATAATTAGTTTAAATTCAGAGTACTTCTATGAGATCTAAAGTTGTTCTTGATCCAAAATAATGACATTTGAAATAGTGCAGAAATTTTTTTAGTGAGTGGCTTACAGTATTATTAAATATGCTTATCACATGTAACCAGTCCCTCTAAGTTGCTGCCAAACTCTCTAAAAGGATCATTAAATGAACCTTAGAATGGACACCTGTTTTGGTGTTCTGTTTACACTAAGAGGAAAAGAAAAATAAAATGATTGAGGCAATAGTGGCTCTAAATCCATTCAGATTAGAAACATTACAGTTGCATGACAGTGTTCCTGTCCATGACTGTATTCCTTATCCTTCCACTAAGTAACTGAGGGTGTGATTTTTATACAATTAAACTTGGTCTGTAACACCCGAAGATGCTACATCTTTGCTGGAATTAATGTGTATTTGAACAATCTTGTACAACTCACCTACACTGAGACCTTACCAAATTTTTAATAGTGAGAAGAAAAGAGGAAATGGATTCCTCAGGTGGTAACTACCAACTTTCTTTGTTTTTCATTCACTGAAGATCATATTAGATTTCTTGTATTCCCCATTTAAGTTTCCTGGTGAATATGGAATGCAAGAATTAATTTAATTTGCCTTCTAAACCTTTTTCCTATGTATGATTTTCTATCATCAGCTGCATATGGTTCAGCTGCTTTCCTCTTTGATCTCTTCCACTTCAAGTATTTAAATAATCTTGTATCATTTCCATTCTCTTCTGGAACAATTATACTCACTGACATTTTTACATTCCTAATGAGATTTTACATCATTTCTGTTTCGTTTCATCCTTGTCTCTTTAAAATTATGTATACTCAGTCTGTCATTTACTAACTTCTGTGTAATGGGAAATATACTGTATTCCAGTAGAACTTCAGTGTTTACAACATTTGATTGATCTTAAACAGTTTATTGCTTTTAAATAGCTAGGTGCATCCTGAAACTGAACATATATTCTCTGGTAAATCTCTTAATTGCTCCAAAATCCATATTAGTAATTTCATTACCTTAACCAATTCTTTTCACTAAAGTCAATATATTTCTGATACTTCCTCTCAGAAATTCTAGAGTTCTCATTATTTGTCCCCCCAAAATAATAGATGTATTTATTTAGCCATAAAACTTAGTAGTGTTTCTGAGTTCTAGTTGCTGGAAAATGACAGTTAATGGACAGTACAAAAACACCAAGCTCAAGTACTGTTACATAAAGGTTGCATTGTGGAATACTTATCTGCAAGTCTGTAAAGTATTAAAATCATATTTAACAGTAAATAATCAGATCATGTGGAGAGTAGTCAGGGTCTCACATACAGCTTTTGAAAGTTTTAACTTTGAAATCAAGGGCAGACAAACAAATAGCTCTTCTGCTTGATCTCTTTTGTTCAAAAGCAGAAATGTTGACAGAAAGCTCCATTGTAATTTCTTCATCACATAGGTGAGTAGCGATGATAAAACCTGAAGCATTTTTCTAATAAGTGGAGTGCAGTTATGTGGTGTCTACAGTAGTCCCCACACTGCTTCTTAAACTAATTTTCATAAACTTCCTTATTTTCTGTGGTTTATCTTTTTGAAATTTAATGCACTTGCTCTCTCTTTGTTCCTAGAATCTGTTGCATATAAGATTTTGTGATCACTGTTAAAAAGCTGGCACTTTTGAAAGTGCTATGAGATTTGTTTTAACTAGATCTCAAACATCACATAGATCCAAGTCAACACTTGTTAACCAGCTCTTCTTTTATACAATTCTCAATAATATTTGCAAGTTTTACCTCTATATGATGGTGTTCTGATATGGCATTTGTTCAGATTTACAGAACAGTGAAAATTACCTGGTAGAGATTATTTGCCCCCCTTGGTGCCTTACTGAGTTCTCTAAGCATATTGCATATAGGTGTACATGGCTTGTTGGTGATATAAAATCCAAATCATATTTTCAGATTTAGACTTGGAATTTTATACCATGCAGATTTTGCATAGTTGACTGGTTGGTTAATTTGTTAATTTGTTTTGATACTTTATTTAAGACAGAGGATTACTGTTCCTGTAACTCAGATTACTCTGTCTTTCCTGTATATTTTGTGCTCTGCTCTCATACAGTTATACTGATTGTCTGACTCCCATGAGCTTCCTCTATGTCTGATATATTCAGGTATATTATTTTGGATAACACATTCCAATTTCTCCATCTATTTCTTAGGCTTCCAACATTTACAAAATGGCAGGCATGCTATTGAATAATTATATTTCTCAGCACTCTTTTAAAATGGTGAATTGTTTCCTTCCTATTTCTAGATTTGATTATTTCTATTCCTTGACCTATCCTCTTGAGAGTACAGAATTTTTGTGCCTTCATCTTCACAAATGTTATCTTAAACCCTGTGTACTTTTTGTGCCTGTCAGCTTTCCCTCACTCTTGAGTGTAAAGTTCACTGTCAACCCTGCTCCTTTTCATCAGCAGCACCTTGTTTACATCTGAGATTGTGTCTTTTTCTTATGTCCAGAGTGCCCTCAGTTTCTGAAAAATTGAATAATCCACCTATTTCAGCATGTTCTGAAACTGGGTGCCCATTTCTGTTCCTTGAGATGTGTGGGTACTAACAACACTGTAGAGATGCTAGCAGAGACCCTGGTTGTCCTTTCTAGAACTCTATATTTTGTGTCTGTAATTTTTTCTCTGGTCTATTTCATTAATATATATGGAAAAAAAACAATTACAGGACTCTCCCCAGTGTTTTCAAGCTGGTTTCGTTTTTCACAGCTGTACCCTCTTGTCTGGTATCTCATATGTATATTTTCCTCTCTGGGTCTCAGAAACCCAGAAGCATATTTTTATTTTTTTTTTTAGATTTATTTTCCTATCAAGAATAGATGAATGAATAAGTTTAATAAAAATTCTTTTAGAAAGAAAATAGGTTTTCATATTTCAAATATTGTGTAGAAAGCAAAGTATGCTTTCATAGCTGAGGAATTTTATGCACATACTGATGAATATTCATCCTGTATGTGGGATAGAGAGAAACACTGCTTGATGCCCTAAGTCATTTCCAGCATCTGACTGATGGAACTGAGCACCACAAGGAAGTGCATTATCCCTCTTGATTAGGATGTGCAAATTGAGTGCAGACAGTTACAATGTATCCTCATTCTTTTTAGTCTGTCTCGCTAGAGCTAGAAGGCAGGTGCTTACAGTTTCTAAAAGAACAGTTTACTTCAGTGTCATTCCATGGGTCTATCTTTCAAATTCAGTCTGCACTTCATCTATTGTCTGCCGATGTCCTATTCAATATCTGTTGCAGTATAAAACATGTCCAGGGTTACTGGTTATCCAAAGCTGAATTCAGAACGACCTTTCTGATGGCATTTCAAATTTCAGCAATCTTCAGCAAAAGTCAGCTTTTAACAACTGCAGTTGGAAACTCATCAAGCTGCTGTAGAAGACAAACTATATATTGAGTTGCATATCCAGTGATAAAACTACTGATTTCACAGCTGAATTGACTCAGATATTTGTACATGCGAATTTTTCAAAAGCAAATTGCTGAAATTATTAAAATTATTGCCTTCTGCCAGTATTGTGTCTGCTAGGTTTTATGAAGGCTTCTGATACATATATAAAAATTACACCTGCAAAGGAACTTGTAAGATATAATCAGTCATCTCTCTTTCCTGCTTCTTTTCCCTTCAGCATTGCCATACCTATACCAGCAGTTAAAGTTGCACAGAACTATCTGCAGAAGAGTATGAAACAAATCCTTGATATGTCTGATGATCAGCACATAACATTAGCAGCACCACTTTTGTGTCCTTTTGGTTACTTCATTCATGTACAAAATCTGAAAGTTTACAATGCAGCATGGAAAGATTAAACCTTTCAACTGGGATTCCTTTAAGTGATTTTTTTAGAAGGAAAACTGCACAAACCTTACCTTTTAATGGACAAAACTAGAAAGGGGCTTCCAATCATGAACACGTCTAATGAAATAATCTTAATCATCCCAAGGATAATTTGTAGCAGCAGAGATATGGTGAGGCTTCCTAAAGGGGTAGAAATGGAATTGACATTTGGGGTGGTGAAGAAAGAAAGGAGAAAGAGATTCCCTGAACCACCCAATTCCCAATTGCTTCTTAGACTCATATTATGATTTGTTCAAGGGCTCTAAATTAATCAGCATTTGCAGAAGTTAGAACTCAATATTCTAAATGAAATCTTAAAAAACCCCACTGAAATAATTAGCGTATTAAACCTGGCTGCTGGGTAACGTGCTGTTTCTGCATTGTTCTGGGGTTGCAGAGCCCTTTATGTAATTCACTCTACAAGACACTCTGAAAGATAAGAGAGGAAAAAAAAATCAGCTGACAAAACCAACAGCAATTGATTGAAGATATTTAACCTTTTATGCTCATTTTAAATTTTGTTTAATAGGAACTGGCTTTTCTATCTAAGCCTATTGCTTAACTTGTAATAAGAGTGACTTGTATTCCAAAGCAAAGGAAAAGCCCCAGTGAGCTGTGTTTCTTTTTAAATGAAATTGTCTTTATCTTGCAGCTGCAGTCTGGTAGCCTGTGAATTTCATTTGACAATGGAGGACAAGAGAAGAGTGACTGAGTTTAGTTTTATTCTAAGCTTATTGTAACTTCGTCCTTACCAACACTCAATGTCTCTCACCACTTTAGGAGGAAACTTGGAACAGTAATTTTCCCTTTATGAAAGGGTCCTGTGTAGGAACACAACAGTTCGCTGACATTTGTTTGTCACAAACAGCTTCATTTTGCAACATATTTAATTAAAAATATGTATAGATTTACATGGGAAAAATACTTTTTTGCCATCCTGCTGTTAGCAATACTTCTATGAAATTAGACGTCACTAGTGATGTTTATTAGCGTCTTCACGTGTGGATAACAACAGAGATAGAAAAAGATTCTTCCAAGAAAATAATTGGAACTTAATTTGGAATTTCAGGTATTTGTGTAGAATATGTATGATACCTTTGCAATTTTTCTGATGTTGCACGTGTATTTTCCTCTGTGTGACTGAAATTCAGTTCCAGAAATATAAACTCTGCTGTTTTAATCTGTCATCTTCCTGGCAAAGTTTCTGAATCTCCCTCTCCGTCTTGAGATCTGTTCAGTTATTTCTCTTGTCATTTATTCAGTGAAAGTCTGGGTACTCTCAGTGACTTCTTGGGTGCATTCTCCTCCCTTGTATTTTAGTACACTGAATTACTGTTTTGGGCAGAGCTTATTTAATAAGTGTAAGTTTGAAACTGTCCTGATGAATTGCCTGGTCCGCAAGGCAGAGATACCAATTCTGTTATAATTACTGAAAATTCTTGCCATGGAATAAAAGACTTGATGTATTTAAATGAAAACCACCACAAGGGAATGAGTACAATTTTTTCTCACCAAAAAGAAGTTTCTAGTGGCAAAAAAATCCCTAAACCCAAACAAAACCCCCCAAACAAAAGTTGGTGGCATTGATTGTAGGTGTCCTTTCTGCTCCACTTTAGGCCAGGTGGAAGAAAATGTGAGATAGCTGTGGAGAGCGGATGAAGATGTGACCTCTGTTTGCCTGCTGGAGCAGATGCTTGGAAGAACTGTTTGTAGATAACTCAAATTACACCGGAGGTTGTTGAGCGAGCCCTCACTGTGTCCTAGCTTTTCGAATAAAAAGACCGTCTCCCACAGCCTTCTCCACACCAAACGTGGCCCTTATTCCTGCCCCTGCAGCCTTCCTCCAAGTATTGCTATTTCAAATGTTATAATTTCCCATGATATTTATTTGCCTCTTTGATCATATGCTGGAAAATCCTGCCTGAAGGGTATGTGTAATACTTTCAGGACAAGCCAAGAATTTTTATTGTTTTGGATTCATTTAAGCCTTCTGTGTGATGACAAGGGAGGAGTGAGGGGAAGCTGTAACTTAAAACAGATGATACAAGCCACTTGAAAATAAATTTGAGACAGATTCTCGTGTGTTGCTATGATTGTGGAACTCATTTTGTCAGAGGAACAGGAATATGTCCATGGAAGACTGGTTGTGGACTCCCCATCGCTGGAGATATTCAAGGCTAGGCTAGATGGGACCCTGAGTAATCTGATCTAGTGGGTTGAATCCCTGCCCATGACAGAAATTGGAAATAGATTATCTATAAGTGCCCTTCAGGCCCTAACCATTCTACATTTCTATGCTAAATCAGAAAGCTGAAATACTATATTTCTATTTTAAAAAACCTGAATTTTGCAGGGTTATGTAATTTAGAAGGGAAGGCTAAGGTATCTGCACCGGTAAACATGGAACAAGGTATATTTCTTTTTTTTTCTATTTTATTCTCTAAAAGATTTTTAAAACATAAAGTGAGCAAAGAAAGACTTTATTTTGCAGATAAATGTTGGGGGCAATTGTATTTCATGTTACTTTCAGAAAGAAAAAGGATTTTAATACATTTATTATTTTGCTTACAGTCTTAACATTCATATTTTAAACTTTGGAGAAATGTGGTGCATATCTGCTTTTCCTTCACATAGAACAGTGCCTTTTCAAAAATGAAGAGAAAAATGTTCCACTAAAAATAAACTAAAAAGAAAGGAAAAAAAGCCCTCTGAAATTACTTGACTAGCTTGTATCAAAAACCTGTTTCTTGATCCAAAGAGTACTGATTTAGGAAGTGTCTGCTTTTCCCAGGTCTATGTATCACTTTATTTGAGTGTTGCAATGTAAAGCTGCAGTCTAAGTGTAGATTAATATAATCTTTACTACTATTAGTCAATTCTTCTATTTTAGGAAATAATTTTTTGATATCAGCCTAAAATATGTGCTATTTTCTGAACTATAGCTTAGGTAGGTTTATTCATAATGTTTCAGTCTTAGGATGTAGGTTATACACTGGCTGTATAAAGCTTTCCAACTAGTATGAAAATCATTCAGTATGAAATTCATTATAAAGAAATCACTTTATTCAGAATATGAAACTATCCCTCATTCGTGACTTCTACAAGGCTACTGGGCAGAATACTTAACTTAGATCTCCTCAGGTCAATTTCTTTCTTTAATACTAACCTGCAGCTATGAACATGTATTAGTAAAGAAATGATGTAATGCAAAATCACCTTGATGTGAACGCATATTAGAAGTCACAAGTGAATAGGCTTGCTTGGGGCATTTGAATAACAAAGCAATGCATGACTGAAAGTTGGCAACAATTCAGCTCCTTTAAGGCTGATAGATTACATGGATTCTTGTTCAATTCATAGTGTCTAACTAAATAGGTTTCTCTTTCTATTGCTGCTGAGATTTGTCACTAGATAATGAGTTGGAAACATGGTTGTGAATTTATAGAATGTCTTATCCAGAACAAGATGAGCAGTAGAACTATGAAAATCTTCTTAATTTGTTGGTAATTTTAGTTGCTATGTTAAACTCAATTGTAAATCTGTATGAACTGATTTGAATAACTAATCAAAGTTATTATGCTATCCTTTAGCGTATGAGTGGTTTTCATGAGAAAAGGTATTTAAGAAATAAATCTTGCAGTAGTCTAAAAACTGTTAAGGTATTTAAATGGATTTTGAGAAACTTCTGTAACTGTTGTCATTTACTGGATCCAAAATAAAATGAAAACATACCACATTTTAAAAGTGCAATTGTACAGACTGTTCTAGTTCTCTTCATCACCTGAAAAAGAGATCTGCTCTTCTTGAAAGGTGATGGCAAAAAAAAGATGAGAACAAATTATTTACCACAGCATCATCTGCAAAAAAAAATCAGCTCAACAATAGAGAAAAATATGATAAAGTTGGTGAACGATAGACTAAAAAAAAACCAAGTCAATTTCCAGTTACACCACAATCTCAAAATGTTGTATTAAAGTGGCAATGGTACATGAAAATTTGAACTACAGACATAAATAAGTTGTATCAACTTTGCTGATCAGTGTTTTTGTGGAATTTAAGAAATGAGTTGCATAACATTATGTATATTCTTGCACTAAATTAACGGCAGTCACCTGACATTATAGCTTCTCATCCAGTGGCTTTGAGATGCTTGGAAAATGCAGCGTTAAGTAAGTTACATACAGAAAAGTTTGTAGTAATATTGAAATTAGAATCAGAGAAAATTGCATATTTTACTTGCTTAGACAATGATTTTTCTGAGACTTATTTAAGAAATTTTGCCTAATAGGGTGAAATGAAGGTACTCATGACAGTTGAAAATTATGTGAAACTGCAGTTTCACATAACACCCTTCCAAAGCAAGGCATTGGAAGGCTTTTAAAGATTAGCAGTGATACTGTTAAAATTATTAGCTAAAATGAATCATACCGTCTTCTAAGAGATTTTGCCAAACTGGGGCAAATGAAGTTGATTTTCTGCTCAAGATCCAAGCACATAGGCACAAAACTTTGCAATGTTGCAGTGATAAACCTCAACGAAAAGTGAAATTTTTTAAGGAAGGCAAAACTGAAACATCAGTTCCAAATATTCTACTTCAATGGGAAAAGGGAGGCATGAGAAGGAAATATGGGATATTGTTCAAGGTACTACACAAAATCATCCTCTTTCTTTATCTGGCACTCTCATGTACAATGCTCCCCTTGTTTCACAGTAAGTCTCTTACAGGTGAAGGATCTGATACTCAGCTATTAAAATCAATGGGTGTTTTGACTCTGTGTTAGTGAGATCAAGTTAAAAATGATTGCAGAAATCGTGCAGTGAGCTTCTAAAAGCAGTCAGTTGCTGCTCTCAAAAACAAACCAATTGCTGGGGAGAAAAGATGAGTTAATGTGCACAGCAGAGTCCAGCTGAAGACAGAATAGCTGGAAAGCAAAAAGGACCATGGGTAGAAATGCAGCATATTGGTATTCCTTGAATATTTTGGGGTATGAAATGGTCTTAACATATTTATGGAACCAAAGGTCCTTTATGAGCTATAGAAAGTGAGGCTGACAGAAGAGATCATAAATTTTAAAATAGTGATTGTGAGCGAATCAAGGACTGGTAGCTGTGACAACAAGTATGTGAATAGTTCATTTTCAGGCAAATTCTAGGCAATTTCCAGATTCCTATATCTCATGAATTGTCTAACAATAGTAAAAAAGAAACCTAAATCTGTCTTCTGCTTGACTTATGAAGTGAAATAGGAAGAGAAATAGCTACTGAAATTGTTGTAATTTTCGTGAAATTGCTGCTCAAATTGCTGGATTTTTTTTAAACAATGTAACCTCGGACATGAAGAAATTAAAGGGGGGAACACAGTGTTAAATCACTGTCCAGGTCTATATGACTGTTGATGGGAATAAGCCTATTGATTACCATGAAGGAAAATAGAGTCAGAAATGTTCTTGTCTGTTTAAATTTTATGTTTCTGGAACAAGTCTCTGAAGCAAATTATTTTTGAAAGCTGGACAGGGAACCAAAGCCATTTGCTTTAATTTTCTTGAGAATATTTTAGGCCATAGGGTAAAAGAGTTTGTCTATGTTTTGAGTTGGATTACATATACCATGATTTAAAGAATATACAAGTAAATTAATCTTCCAAGAGTTACTTTATGTAATCATTACATTTGTGTGCTTTGTGCAATTTGGAAGAATAGTTATACACAATGAATATTAGGTAAATTAAGGCATTTTGAAAAGCTGAAAATTTGGTTCTGATCTTTGAAAAGTTTAGCTTTATTCTACTGTTTTTTATTCTCCCTACTTTAACCAAAATGATCTTGTGAGGCCAGGATAGTATAATAAATTTTTCTACTTTCATTATAATATGTTATATTGTTAAAGAATTATTGAAGTGCCTATAAAGCAGGCATTGTAATATTTTGCACTATTCTCTTGATTATCATGTCACTATTACATCAGATTGCATTGTACCAGGCTTATTTTGGAAAAGGGTTGTGCATTCCATAATTATTATCATTGTACATGTTTCTAGAGCTTTTGTTCAACACTTTAGAACTGAATATATTAATCACTTGATCATTGTGCAGCTAATTTCTTCTCCTGGTTGTGTGATCTAAATCCAGAGTAGCTTCATTTGCTACTTTCTGACCAGAAAATAGCACACTAATATTTTTCTTCTAATGTTCAGTCCTGTAAGATTCGTTTGATCTGCATAATATCTGTCTTATATTAATATCTTTGTAAGTGTTTCCAGACTAATGATGCCCTCATTTAAACGCAGGAGATAATAGAAAGTGTCTTAATGGCCCTGTTCAGCTTCTAGAACATTAAGAATGTCCTTGAAATACTTGGGAAGCTCATGCAAATCTTGGCTCTGTGCCTCTCCATTTCAATACATGAGATTTGAGAATGTGGCAATGAAAATGTCTTGGCTTATAAAGTTGGGACTTTGTTCCCTCAGAGATAGCCTTAAAGGAATAAGCAATTGTGTTTGAATCTCAAATGTATATTTATAGTAGTTAATTTGGTTAATTTTTCATTTTCTGTTTATATCCTGAGCAGACCAGAAACATAATATTGTTGTAAACATTGTAATGTTCAGATACTAGTGTTACTTTAGATCTGTAAAAGAAACTATGCCTCTAAAAGAGCACAATCTGCTTATCAAAATAAAGCTTTAGCTCAGCTTTTCCAGAAATGTGAGTTTGTAAGGGGAAGAAGAATGGTGCCTTTTAACTGACCTTTTTTTAAAAAAAAAATTATTTCTCCAAGTCTGAAAAGAGTTGGAGACAATTTCAGTATCTAATCTAGTTTAGGCAAATCTCAAAGAACAGAGGACAGGGCTGTGGCATTGGCCATTATCTGTTTCTAAAGATAGTATTATAGTAACTTGAGATTTGGCAGTGTAATGTGTGTTAATGTGTTTGTGGCATCTATTACCTTATTTCTGTAAGCAAGGAAATTGGTGGAAGCTGAAGCTCTACTGAATGCATTGAAAGACCATGTTGCCTCTTTCCTGCCATTCTCTTGTGCTAAGAAAGTGCTTTCTTGTCTTCAGATTATAGAAAATAATAATGGCAGACATGGCAGTGTGCTCAATAAGAATCCAGGATGAAGAAATATAAGGAAAAACACTGGCTAAACTATGGCAAAACAACTGTCACGGGGAGTAGCATCATATTTCTGTGGATACTTTCAGATACAGTGTGTTCTGCGTTCAGGAACTGCTGGTTTGGTATCGTGTGAGCAACATGGCTCCTGGACACTAGGAGCATTTAGAACAGAATGAAACTATTATATTAACGCTTTTCTTCTATTCTAAATATTCTTTTCCATTCTAGTTGAACAAATTAATAACCCTTGTTACATTGTTAGGTACTATGTTTCAAATTAGTCATCAGTTTCAGTCTCTCCTGAAAAATCAGCCTTTCTCTAGTTTTACTGCCTTGCTGTAGCAAACGATTCATGAATGCTTTCTGAAATGTCATTAAAATGTGGGAGGAACTGCAAGGTTACTTTGCATCCTAGGAGAGACAAAGCCTGTTATAATGCATTAAAGGATACCTCTTTTGCCATCTGTGCAGCCTGACACTTCTGTACAGTCTGAAGCTTCACACAGCTAATTTTTCTGCAGTGAAGTACTTAAACAGTTGACTTTAATTCTGTTCAATGCCTGGGCTTCTATTCCATGTGATGCTATTTCTCCATCAGATTAACTGTGTCCTTTTAGATTGTATAAATCATGCTTTATCAGAAAGGACAAAAGAAAGACATTTTGTACAGAGGAATTTGGTATGCAGAAATAATCTTTTGCAGACTGAAATCTGCATTATATGTTTAGTCACAGGATGTTCTTGATTCAGATGAACAGAATGTAACATACTTACGATGCCAAACAACTGGCTGACATTATAGACATCGAGCTCCAGAGTGAAAAGGAAAGAATGTGAGATGGGGAGGTGAGAAAGTATTCCATAGACACGAACCCTTAGCAGAGAGACTGACACAATGAATATCTTCTCCAAAAGCTAGCTAAAGAGAGTAATTCAAGGTAAGAATAATTTATTAAAAAGCTCTAAGTTGGCTTGTACTATTTCAGTAAGGACAAGACAAGTTTTTTACATGTAAGGCTAATTTTTTTATGTGGTACTGGAAGATCTCACATGCTCATCTCTGTGCAAGAGACTTCTATGGCAACATGTTTATTTGCTTTAAAAAACCTTATACACTACTTCTCATAGCTGTACATTTTGAATATAAATTTTATTTCATTCCTAGCAATACTTTCAAATAAACCCTGGGATGTGTACTGGCTGCCTTAAGGGGGTAATACTTACAATCATAAAACCTAAAAAAACCAAAGAGAAAAGTGAAAAGGTAGGAAATTCAGTGAATAGTTTATTTCTGCTAACACCAGGAAGCTTTAGGAAAAATATAAACAAACAAATGTGAAAAGAAACACTACGAAGTGTCCACAGGCATATTGCTAATGTTTTGTTCAGGAACTTTTACTTTAGACCTGGATGGCTGACTAGGATTTGGACTGATAGATTCTTTGGGGCTGGGAATAGAAAGGAAGCTTCTATCCTTGACAATTTTTTTTAATTTCTATTTTAAAAATGAAGCTGGTTCCCTGAAGAATTGACAAAAGAAATGTTTTACACTGACTTAATTTACAAATATTCTCTAAGCAGTACATATTTTATAGGTTCTTGGATACTTTTTTACCTCTTTTTAACTTCTATTTTCTTCTAGGGCAGTAGTGTGGTTATTGGTTACTGTGAAGGCTTTTTGACCTCTCATCTCCATCCAGCAACACCAAGGAACATCTCTGTCTACTCTTGTTCCATATGAAGTGAATGCTGCTATAGTTTGCATTACCTGTTCTACAAAGAGTTGAACTATTATAACTATTCTGATAATAGGGTGCTGTCCACTGAATTGCAGTATCAGTGTTAATCTATATCAGTCTTCAGTTTACTATTGCTAAAAAACCATTAGCTTTGAAGATTTCATATGTTCACCACCTTTTCTTTTAATCTACTGAGCATGAGGCATAGCCAATTATGTGTTTGCTATATTTGTTAGAAAATGAGAATTTTCTCCCCTCCAAGTGTCCTTATTCCATTTATTTGTAAGCTTTCTGAGGAAACTTCTGATCTGTAAGACCAATTACTTCTCCTCCAAGGCCATTCTTAATGGTTTGAGGGGCTTCCAGGTTATCACGCACAGAGTGCTGTAAATCCTCACTTTTGCATGAATCAGAAAGTTTGCAACATTTGTCACATATAAGAAATCTCAGACTTTTGTTGAACCTTTGAGATTAAGCATCTGATTTTCATCTTGTAAATACAGAAGTTAGGAGTGAAGGAAAATTGGAAGAAGTATGTTTGTTTCCTCTCTTAACTGAGAGCATAGATTTTCTGCTTGGCCACTTATTGGATCCTTAACATTTTTGATCACAGGTTTTTGGCAAACGTGTCTCTGTGTGTCTAAAGTTGGTATCATAGGCTGTTTCCTATTTAAATTTTGTATTTGAAAGAGTTAGGGGGAACAACATTTCTGAAATACAACCAAGGCAATGTGGAATGATGGCACTATGTATACCGCTCTAAATGACCCCATGGGGCACCAAGTACAGTGCACATTGCTTACCTGGAATAACAAGAAAAGATAATATTTTAACAAGGTAGACTTTGCCTGGGCATCTTGTGGACTAGGAGTTTGCAATCACCTTAAGATAGCACTTGAATGAAAGCCAAAATTAGGTAGTTTAAGTAAATTTCATTAATCTCTTTTATCCAAGAGGAGATGAACTATTTGTCATAAGTTCTCTACTGATTTTTCACTGTAATATTTCAAGTTAATCAGAAGCTAATGGAAAAGAATGTCAACTCCTACATTTGACTGATAAATAGCAAGCTACTTCAATCCTGGAAGTTCATAAAAGTTTTTTCTCATACTGAAAATAAATTCTTCAGGTTTATTGTAATCAGGATTTTAGAAACTGTTGGCAGAGACTATCAAAGTGACATCTGCAGTTGCAACAGTCTATCTAAAGGATGGGTGTTCTGGAGGTCACCTTGCTTAACCTAAGGTTTTTATAAATTATTTTTTACTAAATAAGAAAAGCTATTTCTTGGAGACTGAATACAAAATCTGCTGGGGAAAACAATCAGTTTTTGTTGGATCTTTTGATTCAATGTCTTACAGGAATTATACATTGAAAACAATAATAGGGAACTCCATGAAATTTTTGTGACAGCTAAAATCAAAATAGCAATAGCTTTGAAATATACAATTTTTAAAGAATAATTTTTCTTTTTAGAGCTGAGTGAACATACTGAACGAAACATGAAGTTTCATAATTTTCAATGTGTAATCAGTGTACTATTTAAACTCAACACTATTCTTATTTGCAGAGTATACCACTAACTAGAGACAGTCTAATTAAACAGCTTAATTAACATTAAGGTTTTGGCAAAGATTAAATAGTTTTTATTGTATGCTTATTTTTGCCAAGCCATGGACAGCTTTTTATTTTTCCTTCATGGTCCTAAGGTTATGACCAAACCCACTAGAAAGCTATAAGAAAACAAGAGAGGGGAAAATAGACCATTTTTGACTAATCTGGAAATTAGGGATTTGCATTTCAAGGCAGCTGGAGATGAGAATTGCAGATTTATGAAGACCAGGTTTTTCCTCTGAACTCAAAGCTGTTTTCCCTGGAGATGGGTGCTGCTTCAGGCTCCTAAAAGGAAGTGTCTCACCCTTGAGGGAACAGATTTCCCTCTGAACTTCCATGAATTTTGAACCAGTCATACATCTCTGTGCGCCTGGAGAGCCTTGCAAGGTAGAGGAATTACTGATAAGAAGCTCAAGTCCTCTTTCTCTTTGTCTGTGGGGAGATGTTGAAATCTCTCCCTGAGACAGGAGGAGCCACTGCCTCGAGGTGCTCAGGCAGCAACAAGGATAAGCACGTCTCCTGCCTGGTCAAAGTCCAGGGGCTGGGGTTGCTGTGCATTCCCCCGTGCTCTGGTAAGATTTACAAGAGTATTTTGACTGTACTGGCCACAGTGCACACTGTGCTAGGGCAGGTAGAAGTCACGTATGTGACAAGGAACCTTATTTCACTATGCTTAATGTATTTCGAAATCACCCCATACAAAGTCCAAAACTTCGAATGTTAAGCTGAAGGGTTTTTTTCCTAAATCTTCACAACTATTTCTATCATCAGTGGTTAAACAGTGCTATATTTTTCCTGGCAGTATGGGGTTACTTGATATCCTTATTTGCAAAATGGCTGAGAGCATTGTTACTTTTTGCCCAACAAAAAGTGGCCTGAAGCACGTTCATTTGGTTTGCTTACCATTATGGACTACTAAGAGTTTGAACTGAATGCTGAGGCTGTGAACGTTCAGACCTTGATCTGCGACTACTTTGATACAGGGAAAGAGAAAAATATTATGCAGGGTACTGATCCTGCTTTAGTTTTGAACACAGAATAAAGTCCTTTTGTTTAAGCATAAAGTACAAATGTTTACCTTGGAGCCTTGTGTAGTTTTAATTAAAACACAAAGGCATGCCTTTGAACCTCTACCTCTGAGTCATATAAAACAAATTCTCAAAATTAAAATTTCTGTGAATAGTAGTTTGTTTTGCTCTGTTGCTAATCTTAATAAACACACTGCGGGTTAGTCCCATTTATAGTTTTCTGTCTGATCTTCTTAAAACTCATTCTGTGATCAGTTTTGGTCATGTTTCATCACCTAGCTAATTCTGATTAGCATTACAATCCACTATAATAAAAGGAGTTTCATAAGAAATTGCAAATGAACCTCAACCAAATCTAGTATAATCAGCTATTTTGCTGACATTGCTTCAGCAGCAGGATTGTCAAGCACAGAATGAATTAGTTGTATGTATGAATGGCTTTAGGACATGTTTGATACTGATTTAGAGGAGAATTTGCATAAACAGCAGTTAAAACTTAATTAAAAGTAAAAACCTTGTCTTATGCTTCTAAGGTTGAGCAATTTTTGCTAAATTTAATAATGAAGAAGTCTGTCCTCAACTAATCCTTTCCACTTTCTCATTCCATCATAAGCACAGCCTCTTGCATTGATTATATTGCTATATTGCTATAGGTTCTAAGTATCACAATAATTTAAAGTAAGTCTCACTACTAAATGTCCATGGTTCAGCACTTTATCAATTTTTTTTTAATGATTTTCGGAATGACAAGGTTACTTATGTGGGGAGCATCTTCTAGTTAGCATTTGATGCCATGTTATAAGAATCAAATGTTTTATGATGCTCAGGAGCCTGTATGAGAAACAGTGGGAAGAAATTTTAATTTATTTACCTTAGCAGACTTAAAAATCCAGAATGCTAAGTGTTAAAAAAATGTAACAAACTGGAATGATAGACTAGTTTGAAAAACATTCAATAATAAGTCTGGATAATGAATTGTTTTCAAATAATATAACCAAAAATTTGGCTTAGAGGCTAGTCTACAGTAATAAGTTTCCTTCCTTTACTCCTGTTGATCTAAAGAAAAAATGCAAACATATTTTTAATATTAATGATTTAATTCTATTTACTAATGCATAAGTCTGGAATCTTGTATTTGGGCTGTCAGGGCAAAATACGTGAAAGCAAAATGCTGTCTGCAGTTAAAATCTTGTGATATATATGGCAAAATTTCTGAGGTCTTTAGTAAATCTAACTCAAGACAAACCTTTAGCTAAATATACAGGCAAGGATCCTTTTCATAGTGCTGTAGTCTCCACAGAACTGGCAAAGAGGAGGAAGCAGAATGCTTGCTGAGGAATAGACCACATATATTTATATAAAACATCATTAGAAGTCAATAAAACTTGGACCAAACTTTCTCATTCAAATGCTTATTCCCTTTCATACTCCATTGCACTGTCATTATCATTCAAAGTAATCTCACCATAAAAAAACTGAACATGGAGATTTAATATTGAAATTATAATGACATGAGCTTAAAATATTTTAAATTGAGGATATTTTCTTTAAATATAAGAAATTTAATAAACAGGTATTTTAATAGAAATTCTGACATTCTAAAATACAGCAATATTCAGTAATAAGCAGCCTTTTTCCAAGGAGAACATGGGTTAATTATTTTTTGTAACAATGTATACTGAATGTGTTCTACACACATTTAATCAGAAAAGGTTTCAGCTCTGCAGGTGGATTTCAAACTTTACAAAAAGGTGTAATGCAAAATTGAAATGAGGATCGGCATTTGGATGATAGAACCAAGTTATTAAGCAATTGCCTGCCTAATAGAGTCAAGGAAAAAAACCAAAACCAAAACAAAACAACTTGTTTCTCCAGATCTACAAGCTTATAACATTAAGTATTGTCCTAAATAATGGATAAACAGATAAAAGAAATGGGATTGATGCTTATTGGAATGGAAATAAGTTTTTTAATTTTTCTTTCTGGTTTCTTGCTCTTGATGTAGAAAAAAGTCACAAGGTTGGGATTTGTTCTCTTGGTTCTTCTCACTCTGCCTGTAATATAAATTACAGTCTTGTATGTTCTTTCAGCAGCGAAGTTAATATGGCTGTGCATTATTTTTTCTTCAGTCTTTGCCATTACGTTTGATTTCTTAGGCAAAGAATACTAGAAAAACAGAGATACTAGAATTTTTTCTCCTATATTGTAACACAAATCAGATAAAAAATAACCAGAAAAAAATCCTCTGCTTGAATCATATACACATATCAGGACTGAAGAAAATGAAGGCTCTATATACGTAGAATAGAAGATATTTTTACCATTTCCAGTACATATATGAACAGTTTGAAAATTGCACTTACTTGTACCGGGAGGTTTTTTTACTCGCAAGACTTTCTCTGTGATTCTTTTAGCAGTTCTTGCCTTTCATCCTTCTGCTTGCATAAAGCTTAATCAGTTATGTATTTTCTGTCCTTGTGCTCCAGCACAAAATCTTTTGACTCAATTAAATTCAGTATTCTGTAGGTCTTGAAAATACCTCTGACACAGCAGCTTAGTACTCACAACACTTTTCATTTTAAAGCAGGAAAAAAAGCCTGAATTGCACATCCAGTCTTTTTGGATGTTCAAGTCTTTGTTGTTTTGTTTATTTTGTTTTTATGGTAAGATATCTTTTCCTGGAGTCTAATTATTCAGTGCTTATCCTCACCTTCTCCAAGCTTTTTCTCATAGTATATACCACCAGAGTTTTAGCATTAATATCTAGAATTTTCCTGCTATTTTGTCTCAGCTTTTTTCATTGTCCTTTTCCTTACAAATCTTCTAGTGAAATACCTACATGGGCATGCACTCTTGTCATGGTTTTCAGCTGAAAAACTCCATGAAAATTTTTTCTAAAGGAGGCTATGCACTTTTCTGATAGTAGTGGGGTGGGAAGGTGGAATAGGAAGAAAGCGGATAACTTGCTGTGCCACCTACCAACTATACCAAAACCAGGATAATTCCTTCTTTCTTATACTGAGTGAACAGTAGCTTCTCAGGCTCCTATTTTCCATGTGCACATTTTCAATGGAGTTTGATACAACAAACAGCAATATCAGCTGGCATGCCATTAGCATAAAACAGTACAAATCATAATGCTGAAATGTAGTACAGTGAAAAAAGAAAGTAATTTGGTACTGATAGACTCACTCACCTAAGCTATTAAAATTTGTGTGAATTTCTTTCCCATCTTTTAATTTCACTCTGCTAGATAATGGAACTTTGGGCTTCATTGCTTCTTTGTTATATAAAACAAGGTTTAGAGCATTTCCTGCTAATAACAGTGGATACTTTTCTTTTTTCTATCTGTAGTACTTATAACTGAATGTTTTTGTCTCAGTCTGAATCTTCCTGCCAGGCCTATACTAAAACCGAAAAACTGCTATTTTGTTAGATATTATATAAGACTTGAGATACTTTTAGAGCAGTTTTGGTTGTGTGACTTGATTATTTTCTTTAAAATCATGCAGAAACTCTCTAGAGGTGGTATAGTTAGATACTGTTCCCAATAGACAACTTATTTGAAAGTCAAAATAAAAAAAACATTAAAGTGCTGTCATATGCCACAAATATTTTTTCCATATAATTACTAAATTTTAAAGTATTTGAGAATACTGTGTCTTACTTGTTCATAGCATGAGAAGTATATGTAAAAAATCATCTTTTGTTGCTCTCCAACAGGTTTATGATGCTGTAATAAATATACCCACTCATAAATATCAAAAGGGATGCTTAAGGGAGATTAGTATGTAATTACAAGCTTGCCATTCCTAAGGGAAAATACAAATGTTTTATGTTTTTTATAGTTAAATTCAGTTTTGATTATCCATGTTAATGCTGAGGCTCTGAAGTAGTTTGAATTTTTTTAATAAGGCTACTGAGGAAAAAGCCTTTAAAAAACTGAATTGTTTAAACAGGTAAATAACTTATATCATTGTAGTTTTTTTGTACTGACCACTTAAATCCAGAGGAAAATAGAAAGAGCAAATAACTTTTTACTGTCTGATTGTTTTTTGTCACAAAACTGTCTGCCCATTTATGCAGAGATCTGAATGTAAAACTACATTTAAGAACTGTTTATTGAGGCTAATAATTTTAACTGACCTCTTTCTCAGAGAGATTTTTAATTTAAAAAGTCTCCTGATAAAGCTGTACATGCATATTTTAATTTAATTGATAATCTAAAAATAGTAATTTGAAGCTCAGAATAGGGGTTTGCTTTTAATCCAATCAGTTAGTGAGTGAAGGCATTAAGTTCATAAATTTCCTGGAAGGGTGGTTATTATTACAGCACACTGAATTATTTATGGGAAATTGAACATCTGAAGAAAAAAAACTATTTTTTTTTCCCATTTGCAAGCAGATACTGACTGTTACAAGCTTGTTTCTTATTTCCATGTATTTATTAAACAGATGAAGTCACCAATGAAGCATGCACTTATGTACTCTGGTTTATGTGAGGGAGCATCAGACCATGAAAACCCAAGCAGCAGCCCTATGAGGACTCGGGGCCCCTTGGCTGCCAACCAGGCAAGGAGAGAGCAACCATGGGATTTTAAATGGTTCCAGGAAGCTTCAGTGACCCGGAGTCAGGCGAACAGGACTGGGCAAATGGGGATGTGGCACATCAGTGAGGGCATGGCAGAAGATGTGCTGCAGTTGAAGAGCTGCATAGTCAGGTGACAGACCATGGGAAGAAGTGGTCAGGCTGTGTACTATTCAAGCAAGCAAGCAAGAGATTGACCAGTTATTTTCAGAGATGCTAAAGTATTAAGGCTCTTGAGAGTCTTGAACCTCCACTGTAGTGGAGAAAGAGATGAACTCAGAACCCTACAGGGTTTGTCAAGGGTTTGTTAAAGATGAAGGCTGGAAGCTGGTCACTTCATGTACCAGGAGAAAGATACTTGAGCAGGACAGTGTTGAGTGACTAACGCAGTGTACTGAAAAAGGCTTCCTGGGGCCGATTCAACTCTCACTTACTTTTGACTAAAAAACTTTCATGTGAATGATCTTATCCTGATCTTATGGTCTCAGGCCTCTCAGGTTTTTTTTTTCTTACCTCAGTAACCATGCATGTCTTTTTTTGCCTCCAACTTTTTTCATCCTCTACTTACTGTAGTAGTAGAAATTGCTTTATCTAACTAGATCTTAATACCTCAGTTTGACATATTTTGTATAAATGTAATTGTTTTCTTTGCATAATAATTCAATTTGCCAAGAAAGAGGATATGAACTCTCATGCGTTCATCTGCACCATGTACTTACCTGAATTTTTAGCTGTTCCTCTAGAACACATGACTATATTAACTCTGACATCCTTGGGTGCACAAAGAACACACAATTATTAGGAGCACCAAAATATGAAGCAGAGGAGTTAGAGTGCAACTTCATTGTTTTGTGGGACAAAATAAAAATATGATTAAACAATACAAGTTTATGCAGATAACTGTAGAAGTTTTTACAAAGAAAAACTGTGCTGGACTTTATACTATCATGTTTCTTGAAAATCCTAGAGTATATTAGTAAAAAGAAGAGAACTTTGGTGAAACTGGTCTCACTAAGATGGCCCACAATTGTGACCTAAAAAATGAGTTGTCCATCATCCCTCCAAGCAAGATACAGAGAAGCTTCCACGCCCCTGTTTCTTGTCTGACTGAGCATATATACACCTTCAGGAAAACTAAACTCTCAGTACAGTTAGTGAAGGTAACACACTCAGCACTATTTCAGATGATGGGGACTATAATAAATTCAATAACCTCATAATGAAGAATTTATTAGGCAACAATGAAATTGATCATCTCTGAATTTACTTTCTTATATGTTGTTTTAGCACTGCCAATAAATAACTTTTTATTTTCAGTTATTTTACTGCCAGAAAAAGAAGTATTTTGTTTAAAACCAGCTCACACAACACAGAGGAATAAGAGGTTTTTAAATATAGCATTTAGCAGATGCTAAAGGATTAATGCTTTAATAGAATTTTTTAAAAAATCCTGATGTTGAATGCAGCTCGTATTAGAAAAATGTAAGCAAATGCCTTGCCTTCAAGGAAATCAAAAAATATAGTGAGTCAGTCTTACAGTAAAGAAAATGTGTTGATAGCTGAACAGACAAACCATCTTTGTAAAGAATTCTTGTCTTTAGACTTTCGTTACTGAATTTGTCTTTCTGAATTTTTGAAAATTATTTACTGAATTTCGTTTGAACCTAGTCTCTGACTAATGTTATTTAATGTACTATTTTGGTAGTACTGTAGCAGATACTGATGATATTATAATACTAAAATAATACTAAATAGTGCTAAAAGTACTATTTTGATGATACTACTGATGTAACTTGAATATATATTCAATATGACAGTTATTTTAATACTGAAATGGAATATTTAGAGAAGAAAATGTTAGATATATCTATGAGCTTGCATTTATTTAAATGCCATTTACTTTGCATTATGGACATTAACTGTGGATAAAATGACCGTAATGTTTTTGTACCCTTATTTCTAGCTTGGTAATATGTTTCAGTGCTTCATGCTAGGATGAGGGAATTTAACTTCATTAAATTTAGGAAACTATGTTTGAATACATTATCCTTTTCAAGGACTGTAAATTTAACTCTTTCAGGACCCTAATACTTATTATGATGCTATTTCTTAACTAGTACCACTACTTTTTGGTGTCAAAAGGATGACTTATATACAGAAAAGGACCTGTCCTCAGAGATTCTAGAGCTGAAATTTGGAATTTAGGAATAGAGAAAAGCATTTTTTGCATCTTACTCTGTCATATAAATTCCTTCATAAGCCTTAATGTTTAAGCTACATTTTTCCAAATGTATGTTTTCAATGCTTAATATAATTTTGCTGATTTTTTTTTCCACTTCAAAACATTAGTTTCTTTGTGTACTGGATAGCCAGTGCAGTATATGCAGCTCCTATATAGCTTAATAGAAAGTGCGCGCTAACAGCATTATGTTTCCTTTTATTGTAGTCTATCCCTCTACACATTCACAATAATGTTTTGTTTGCCTTTTTTACTGCGACTGTGCTTTGTGCTTCTGGTTAAAATAATTTTCTGTAATAACCATCAAATTGTTTTCCTGATCAGTGTACTAAATTATTGGGCCATTTGCCACATATTGTATAGCTTGTTTTCTTGCTTCAAGCCTAATTATTTTGCATCTTTCTCTACAACAAGATGCCTTTACCATCTGCTATGTTGTTCATGTAAACAATCAAAGTCTGACTTAGTTTGCACCATTCAACCTTATTTGTTCCATCTTCTAATCCTTGTGTCATCTTTAATCTTGAACATAAATGACCTTATTTCTATGTATATCTTGAACAGATTCAGGCATCAGAGACCAACAGAGTCCTACAACCAGATGGCCATTTTTATGCTTGATTTTTACAATTAGGAAGGAGATATACAAGTTGATTATTTTTTACTTCTAGTTTTATTCTTTTGGGTTTGTTTTGGTTTTAGTTGTGTGGGGTTTTTTGTTTTTTTTTTTTTTTATTTGGTTTTTTTTTTTTTGGTGGGAGAAGTTACCTTTTTTCTTTTTTTTATTTCTAATCCTTTCAGAACGAGGTTTTCAATCATTACCACAATATATTTATACCATAAACCTTAATGTGAACTATTTCTCCTATTATTCTGTGAATTCAAATATTAGGAAATATGGTTTGCATATATGAATCTATGTTTTACATTATTCATCGTGATAGTAAGACCATAACGGCTGAACTTAACAGCAGACCCTTAAACTGGGTTTGGTGGAGGGAAAGGGATATTCTTCTAAACGTCAGAGAGGAACAAGGAAACAGCAGCATTCCAGGAAACAGCAGGAAAATACCTCTAATCATCCCAAAAGACCTGAGGAATATGAAAAATTGGCGTCTGCTCAAAAGGCGAAGAAGTTGGTAGTCCAGCTGAAATGCATACAAGTGTTGGTAGCAAGCAAAAGAAGTTAGAAACCACAGTGTAATTAGAAATCTATGACCTAACTGCTCTCACAGAAACATGATGGGATGAATTACACATCTGGAACACTGCAAATGAGGCATAAAAGCTTTTTAGAAGAGATAAGCTGGGAGGCAGGGACTGTTGTGCTCTCTGTTACGGGATGTATAGATTCTGAAGAGCTGCCTTTGAGTAATAGCTGTGAACAGGCTGAGAGCTTGTGGGTAAATACTAAGGACAGGACCAACAGAGGACACCTGATGATAGGGGTCTACTATAGGTGCCTGACCAGAGGGAGCCTGTCATTGAGGCCTTCTTGCTTCACATACAGGAAGCATTGCACTTGCAAACTCTCATCCTGATTGCGTCTTTCAACTACCTGGTTAATCGTTGCGAAAGCAATGCAGCTTTCTGTAAGCAATTCAGAAGACTCCTAGAGAAGTCTTGGATGTCCTGCCTCTGGAAATGTTCAAGGCCAGGTTGGATGGGGCTCTGAGCAACCTGGTCTAGTGAGTGGTGTCCACCCCCATGGCAGGGGAGGTTTGGAACTAAGTGGTCCTTAAGGTCCCTTCTAACCCAGACAATTCTATAGTTTTATAATCACCAAATGTCAGCACAAGGCAGTTATGAATGTGTCATCCTGACATCCTTTTCCACTCCAAAATTTTACATCAAGAAAGTAAAGATAGAAACTACTTACCTCATATATGCACATCTTTGCCCTTCTGCCTTACATGATTGCAATAGTGTACTAATGGTGTCAGGATAGCTTGGCTTCATGAGTCCATGCCCAACTACACTTGCTCAGTGGGGTGTACTTTAAATACTATTGAATTTATCTATGTTAATGATACTATTTATTCAATGCCATGCAGACATTGCAGACATAGGGAATACTTAAAATGTTTATTCTTCAAGCCATATAAAATACAAATACAAACCTGTATTTTGTACTACCCTGAGCTTTCCAAGTGCCATTTCAGATATTAGAGCAAGTTCTAAGTAGACTGTAACACTTTTACATTAGAAGCAACAAAATTTTACACTCTCTTGCAAATAGGCTGGAGAAGAGCAATGTTATAAAATCATCTTGTGATACTTATAGGCAAAAAGGAAATCATGTCACCATTGCACTTCATCTGTCACCATGTTTCTTTATACCTGCTCTACTGTTCCAGTAAGGCAAAAAAAATCTGTACTTTTTCTTTGTGATGGATGTAGGCTTATAGTTCACCTTGCTTGAGAAATGAAAGCCCTGGTTTATGTGGGTTTGGTAACAGAAATTTCATATTAGGCAGTCAGATTCCATTCTTCCTGTTCTATAAGCCATAGCAGTAGTTTCCTTTCACATATTTAAAATGACTTAAGAATTGAGGTCTTGTTACCTTCTGCTGAGCTTGTGAAGTTGCTATATTAGGATTTAGAAATGTTTACGATTTATCACAAGATTATTTTATATTATTTTTATCTTTGTTTTTAACTCTATTGAAAACAGAAAATTGTATACTGTTCATCAACATATCTAATGAATTGTGACCGACATAATTAGTTCCCCCTCTGATTCATCTTTCCTTTCCTTCCTCTGAATTATGTATTCTCTTTATATGATGACTAATGTAATTGCTTAGGTTTTTTACATTTTAAGTTAAACAATAAAACAGTAATACTTGTAACAGCCATTGACATACAAAACAGTACACTGTGAAGGATGTCAAGTTGAAGAGAGTAGGCAAGCAGTTATGATGTCAAACTCAATTAATCTAGTACAAAAAGGAGTTGCTGTCTACACGTGCAGTGCCACTGAAAAAAGGAAGTTACTCTTAACCAATATAATGAAGAACTCAGTGTGCTCAGACAGAGATAAGACAACAGAGATGAAAATTCATGCATAAAAGGGATTATGCTTTATAAGATGACAAACCATCTGCTTAAAGTTATAGATGTGTGGCAAGAAAGAGAATGAGGTGTGCAAAAAATACAAGAGAATTACCATTTATAGAAACAAGGTTCTGTCTAGATGCCAATCCTGCAGTCTTCTGCCACTGACAAATAATAAAGAAATATTGTTTCATTTTCACTTCATTCAAGGTATAGGGAGAATGAATCACTTAAGGCATTAACCATGGGTCCAAAAAGGAGAGATGCAGAATTCTTCAGCAAATTAGCTGAGCACATCCTTATTTGAAGCACGAAGAATTTTAATAAAGGTACAATATTATTGTGCGCAACAGTAAGAATGTGCCTGAGAGCTTTACAGGTTTGTGGAGTAAGTCAACATCTTACCAGGAAAAAGCTTAAGTATTTAAAAGAAGACTCTTTTTTTTTTTCTTCGCCATTTATTGCAGTGCTCCACAGAATGAAATGCCATAGCAAGAAACAAAATCCTAAAAGAAAGCTTGCACAATTTTTAAGAATAAAGGCTAATTTTCCTGGGGTAGGAGAGAATAATCCTTTTACATGTGACCTTTGGTTCTGTAAATTACATGGTTTCTGGATCTGGGTGCTCCTTTAACTACATTAATCCTTACTGCTAAATCCTGTTCATGACTGTGTTCTATGCATCCTTAATATTTATCCATTATGATAATAACATAAAATAGAAACTGACTTGTTTCACTTTTAACAAAATGTTATTTGAACTCCATGGCAATAGTCAAATTATTATTTGTAGGATTAGTATACTCTCCTGGTAACAATATTAATTGCAAGGGTAATTTTCTGTTAGACATATTTAATTGACTTTTAATATTGATTCTTTAGCAAAGTTTTCAACTTATGTGAAGCCATGGTTTTGCTCACATTTGTCTGGGGGTTCAAAATGTCACTGAGGGATCTATTTGTGAACAGTGACAGCTCTGTATGAGCTACCAGCCACTTCTGCGCATACTCAACAGACCAACATAAAGCCATTTACAAAGCAGCATAACTCTTGCAGAGGGAATTCCTGGGGGTTTCTTTCTGTGGCACAGTATTTTGGAAAAAAGCCTCCTTTTTAATAAATACGTGAGGTAGAAACATATTCTTCAGAAAATCATGAAGAGTTATTATTCTACTTCTTACATCCTGTGCTTTTCCCTTGATATTTGCATTGATTAATCCTTCTGCATGGCAGTAAATCTTACCTGATTCTTTTTTTTTTTTCACCTTAGGGATAGTACAAGGCTAAGTTATGTGTGATAAGAAATGTTCCCTTCTTTTTCTTTTGATACCTAGCCAAAATAATAAAAGATGGTTTCTGAATATATATATATATATATATATATAAAGTGTTTTGGTTTTTATCAGCTTGCTTCTCAGCTACCTCAGAGGACAAACTCCTCCAGACTACAGAAACAGTGAAAAGATCCCTAGACAATTCTATAAAAGCCTCAACATTTCTCAAAAAAACCCTCCAAATACTCTCAGTGTCCCTCAGCCTTCAAGAACTCTACAGAGAAAATGTTCAAGGGACTAAAAATAATTAAATATTTAATACTAAGTTGATGGGAATTAGTTGTCTGTCTGCATTCTGCACTTAAACGTTTAACTCTCATGTAGGAGTTTTCTGGATGTGGTTTCTACCTCTGCATTTTGGTCCCTTCACTTTTGCTCTTATTTTTGGGCTTCTAATGGGAACTACTCATAAAATGGGTTTCAAATATTCTCCTGGACTATCTTTGCTAGAACTCAATGTTATTTGAAAATTGATGGGGAGAGGCCAAGTTCTATTTCAGATTGCACCCCAGCTTCTTAAGGTGCCTTGGGATGGGAGGTACTATTGATTCAGGCAAGTGCAGACATACATGTGGTAGCAAACAGCTGCAGTGAATGGGCCTATCTCTGAGCTGAAAAGGGCTAAATTCATGCTTTTAAATTTAAGCATGAAGAACAAACAAATTTGAGCTGTTGGTAACATTTTGAAGCTCAAATGCATTAGTGTGGCTCACTAAAGACGGTGTTATTTGTGTTATATTGAAGTCTTCATGTCAATCTTACACTTAAAAATAATGGTGCTTCTAAAATTAGGATTATCTATAATTTAAAGAAATTTATCCAGTATTTTAAGGTTTTAAATTTTTTGCAGTGAAAATACCAAAAGCTATCTAAATCATGTATGATAATCAAGATATAAGATTATTGTTACATACAAAAAACCAAAATGCCAAATAATGTATAACACTGTTGAACAATGAACAATGAACAACGTTCACAGCATTGTGAGAGGACAGAAAATCAAATTCATGCACAGAAGTATTTCAGGAAAAGATAGTGAAACATTTGTCTTTTGAAACCAGTCAAGGACAACAAAGATTGGTTCGTAATAGTTCAAAGCATATCCCATAACTTTGAAGCACGAAAAGCAAAAGCCATTTTACAAAAATTGGTAGGTAGTCTATGTAATCTGTTTAGGTCAGGGCCACTTCTGATTTCCTGGAAGCAAATGCTTTTGTGAATAGTGAGACTTCTACAGAAATTTTGAGAAAATTTATAAAAGTATTAAGAGAATGAAACAGCAACCTTCAGTGTCTGCTGGTCCAGAAGAGTCACTTTAACAAATCATGGTGTGCAAGTGACATGTGCTGGAATTGCATTTTGATTCTACCGTAGTATCAAGATAAAATACAACACCAGAGATGAGGCAAAGTGTAAGTGCCACATACGTAAAGCAGAAAACAACCTGGAGTTTCTAGAATATATGATCTGTCATTTTCCACACAACTTTAGTCTGAATGTTCAGCTTCAAAATGACTTGAGGAACTGCAAAATATTTTTTCCTTTCTCTTTCTTTACTGTCTTTGAATGGGTAAATCTCTATCATCTTGGATGTTCTTTGCCTGTTTTTTTCCTTCACTTGAAGTTGCTCCTAAAGGAAAATCATTAGTTAACAAGTGTACCCAGGACTCCCCAGTTTTCAGGTCACTTTGTTTACTTCACAGTGCTTTTTTGGTTTTTTTTCTTCAGTAAGTCCCTTGACAGATGTAGACCTTGGAACCTGACCAAAAAGGCAGTATTCTTCAGGCTCTGAAGCACAGATTTCTCAAGAATGCTTCATCTTTCTTACTACTTTGGGAACTGTTTATGGCAGATCATTGGTTTCAGTTTCTGAGTCCCTTTTCTGGAGCCCTTTAAGTCCTAAACCTACACTCAGGGCACTGACCACCTTTCATCAGCTCGTCTTTTGGTTTTGTGGGAGGGGTCACCTTCCAGGGGCCTTTCCTTGCTGTAGGACTTAAGACCAATTGAGATAGTTCAATGTGAGAAAAGGAGAAAGTCCTGAGCAAATTGGTTAAAATATCCCAGAATAGGGAAATAGCTAAGTCAGGCATTGTTAGGGATTTTCAAATGTCAGAAGAAGGTCTGATGATATCCTGAGAACATCCTCAGGAGGGGTATGCCTTGATAATCATCTCTCCTTTTTCACTTTTAGTTTGATTAAATATGATTTTTTAAAAATCAGTATTATAATATTAGAACTGTTAACAGTTTCCTTTATATTGAGAAAGCTTACTTAGTAGAATAAAAATATTGTTGCTATTCAGTCTCTGACATGTAGAAGTCATATTTTTAATTATATTTATGATGTAAGCTTCATTTTTATTTTTTTTTGTAATTTCAATTTATTTCATCCAGTTCTGATTTTTTTTCCCTACTGAATAATTCACCCAATATATTTCCAGGATTTAACATGACTTTCCCAGATATATTAACCCTGACAACACAGCACTCACAAGTTTCTCTTTTTATAACACTATCTCGTATTTCAAGATTTAGAACTATACAGTGCTCCAGTGCTGGGCCACATTAATACATTAGACTTTTAAGTAAATTCGTTTCATTTACACATGGAGTAGCGCTGGTGACACTATTGTGTGTGTTTGCTACAGCCACTTGTTCAGGTGGAGGTCTTCTAAAAGCAGCTGGAAGAACCCTCACAGTCACGGGTGCTGATACTCATGGGTGACTTCAACCACCCTTACACAACCACTGAAGGAACAACACAAGGCACAAGCAGTCCTGAGGGTTCCTGGAAAGCATTCATAACTTGCTGATACAGGTGATGGTGGAGCTGGAAAGTTGTGCTGCTGGACCTTATGATCAGTAACAATGAAGGTCTGGCCAAAGGTGTGAAAGTTGGGGGTAGCCTTGCCACTGTGAACATGAGTTCAGTATTCTGCAAGTGGGAACCAAGGCAATGAGCGAGATTTCAACCCTAGACTTCAGGAGAGCTTACTTTGGCCTCTTCAGGGAACTTTTTGGAAGATTCCCATGGGAATGTGCCCTAGACTGAAGAGCTGTGTGCCTCTGTGGCCAAGAAAGCCAATGGTATCCTGGGATGCATTAGGAAAAGCATTGCCAGCAGGTTGAGGAAGTTGATCCTGCCCCTTTACACAGCCCTAGTGAGGTGCATCTGGAGTGCTGTGTCCAGTTCTGGGCTCCTCAGGACAAGAATAACATGGAGCCCTTGTAACAAATCCAAAGAAGAGCAACAAAGATGATTAGAGGATTGGAACATCTCACTTATGAGAACTGGCTGAGAGAGCAGGGCCTATTCAGCCTTGAGGAGACACAACTGAGGGAGGACCTCATCAATGTCTCTAAGTATCTGAAGGGAGACAAGAAGATGAAACCAGGCTTTTCTAGGTGGTGCCAAGCAAGAGGACAAGAAACAACATGCGGAAATTCAAACAGGAATTTCCGTTTGAATATGAGGCAGAACTTCTTTACCATGAGACTGATTGAGCTCTGGAATAGGTTTCCCAGAAAAGTTTGTGGAGTGTACTTCTCTGGAAATATTCAAAAACTGTCTGGAAATAATTCTGAATAATGTGGTCTATGTGACCCTGCTTGAGCAGTGAGGTGTGGGCTCTAATGGTCCCTTCCAACTTCCCTCATTGTGTGACTCTGTGATATAAAAGATCCACTGAGTCATATGCCAGAATGGTATTTCTCTTCTCAAAACTACATTTAGATTTTCAGAAGAAAGCCTCTCTCTTTTGGAAACTAATGACAGTAACTGATCTGAGGCTATGCTCCATAGAGATAAGTCTGGAAGTGCCTTATATGTCTCCATGGTCACTGTAAATTTATCACACAGAGAACAAACTACTGAGTGCTTCCATTATTCATGGCTATCCTTGTTCTTTACACACCCAGAGGGAAAAGGGGACACCATGTTTTTCTAGTGGGCATGTTATGTTACTTTGATGAAAAATGGTTTTGTAAACTTCTTTCTGTTACTCTCACTATATTTGAAAGATTTATGTCAGCATTCTCTAGTGAAGGACAGAGAAGACACTCAGAAAGATATGTGTGTTCAGCATGCAAAATTATAATTTTTTAACTACTCTACCTTCTGATTCAGTGAAATTAAATTCCCTCTTAGGCTATAAAATCAGTATTGCACTGTATTTTAGACAAGCACAATATACAGAAAAAAATCAAAGAGGTAAATAATATTTTCATGGATTCATAAGTACAACAGAAGCAAGAAAACTACTGTTTAGTAAGGGGAAACTTTATAAAGGCTTGCATGCAAAGTGGAAATTGCTCCCTTTTCATGTGCCCCACATTCTGTAGATAGATATTCACATGTGTCTCAAAACTGCCAAATAATCTCTTTTTAATTCACAGACAATCCAGCTCCTCCTACAAACTCCTACAGCAGTTGTTTTAAAGCACTATGCTTTACATGTTATAGGTCATTGTAAGGAAGAAATATACATATGCTACTTTCAAATATGTATGCAGGATAGTGAGAAACAAGAATGATCTCTTTGCATTTATTTTAAGAGTTTTTCAGTTACACTGATATTTACAAAGAAATATATTCAGGGTGATTCTGCCTGGAACATTTTATTAATTTTAACTTTTCTATTTATTCCAGTCATACTTTGTACTAGTAAGCTTTTTTTTTTTTTTCAGTACTGAGAAAAAATGAACTGCTTTGCAATTTGTGCAAAAGTCAAGTTTAATACATGATGGAGTAGAATTTAGGTTACTATGGTCACTTCTGTGGTATCAAATGTTTATTGACAGCATTCTAAAACTTTAGGAACTTTTTTTCCCTGAGGCAAGAAAAAAAATAGCGAGTTTGCTTCTGAAGATAAAAATGGAATTATGCCATATATACTTAGCAATTAATATATTCCGTATACTAGCTGCTTAGAATAACTCAAATGCTCTATGAGATCCAAATGTGATTTTTATTACAACTGAATGAGTCAGCAATATGTACCCTGTCAGTAATATGCAGAACCTTCTGATATTTAGAATTGCTTTTTGCTTAGCTGTATTTTAGGTTTACATAGCCCCAGAGGTAAAATAAACATGAAAAAACATCTGGTCAAATAAATTCGGAATCACTAAATGACTTACTCTCAAATGACACCAGAAAGAAGGCTCCTGGGAAAATGCTAACAAACAGTAATGTCGCATCACAGCTTCTATAACTTTGTCTCAGCAGGTATACCACAGAGCAAGCTGTCTGCCAGTTTCATTAAATTATTTGGAAATAGCTTTGCGTTATGCACTAGGGTACATTTTCAGAAAATATTATTTTGTTGTTAAAGTTGAAAACTATTTTTATTGATTCTGTCAGTTTACAATGTGTTACTTTCAGGGAATGATGAGCTATGGGAAACTGGAATTCCTGCTATGATGTTAACCTGATTCCATCAACGCTTCCACACAAATTATGAGCACTGATGAGCACAAATGATGAGCAGCTGTCCCTTTAAAAGCTTCCTTTGCAATGAGAAAATAAATGCTGAGAGAAGTAATGAAAAACTGTAAATTTCAGGAATAAATGCAAACTGTTAATTATATTGATGGAAATTCTAAAGTCAGGTTTCCATTTTAATTTAAGACTGTATTTCTACAATACCTCTAATTTCTTATGCTCTGTGAATATTTAAATTATTCATTCCTCTTTTTAATTTATCAGCTGTTATTCTTGATCTCAGATCTGCAATTGCAGATCTCTGATGTCTTCTAATGTCCACTGAATTTCATAGTTCATAGTTCATAGTTTGTTTCAGTGGGCCTTTTTCCCTGTACCATTTTACTGAGATGTCTTAGTCTTTCTGAGTGTGTCTTTCAAGCTCATTTCACTTCTGAGCTATCCAGAAGCTCTGAAATCCCCTGAATTATGAACGGAAAAGACGTTTCAACTTGACTAAAAACACAAGTATGATGTAACAAAACAAAAAAAAGAAATCACAACTAGAACTAATTTTCTAGTTCTTATAGTTTCCTACATAATCAGATCTCCATAGAACTGGTTTTCAGTTAAACTGATACTCCTGTCAAGGGATCTTCTCTTCCTGTACTGTGTCTTCTGATGGAAAGTGTCTTGCCTTCAAGATATGATGGACAATAGGACTTTGCTAAATCTTCTTGGTGAACATGTTGAAAATCCTTTGTAGAACTATTAAATTGTGGTCATCTATGTTAGACAAATCACACATGCAGGTGCAAACAGCTTCTCAACCTCATTACTCTAAGAGATGTGTACTGTATAAGACATGTACTGCATCATCCTCAGGAGGTAACTGCAAAACCAATTTGTTTGGGTATTTTAACATGGCTTCTGAAATGCATTGTGCAGCTCTATAACAGCGCCAGAGTGTGCTTAAGTCAGCTGTTGCATGTTGCTGGACTCTATCTTATTTAAAGACTCTACTCGACTCTCTAGCTAGGGTAGTGCCTTGCTGGAGAGGTAGTGTCTCATACAGACTGAATGGTCTTGATTTGTAGAGGTGCAGAAAAGACTAATTTTATTGTTTCATTAATTGTTGACATTAGATTTACTTTCAGTATAGCTTAGAAAATGAAATTAAATATAAAGACAAAATTATTTCAAGATGTTTCTATCACAAAAATTATGAAATCGATTAGTCTGTGGTTGTCAGCTTTAGTAGCACGATCATGTGTTTCATACAAACAGATTTATCTTTTCCTGCAGGTATGAATAACATATAACAAATCCAACCCTGGTGTTGATCCAAAACTCTCACTAAAATCATTGTATGGAATGGACTTCCCAGCCTCAGCCTCAATAGTTTCTGAAGCTTGGGAGAGGCAGTACAACACTAGGCTTCTTTGTGTGTTGAAACTGTCCTGTCATATTGAGAAGCTGGTTTGTGTTAAAATTTATCATGTGTTTTTCAACCTCTGTTGTTTTGAATCTTTATTTTAGTTAATCTTTTAGTGCTGTACTTTTAAACTTGGCTTAGTTCAACAGCTTTGGTTATGATTATTGGCATAGCCTTATAATAAAGCATAATCTGTTCAGCTATGGAAATATAATCATGATCTCATTTCCACTGTTCATAAAAAGCAAGGATGTGTTTGTATTTTCATTACAGACATGAACTTGTGTCTGTGACAACTGCTGAAACCACATCTTTGAGCTACATTAGTTTGAGCTGCTATACTTTTTTTTGGACCACTTGTGATGACAATTTCTTGACAGTCACAAGGCGCTTTCTAAAATCTGTTTGCTCTATACATAGGCAAAGTTGGGTATTGACTTGTTTTCATTTGAAAGCAAATAAAAGAGGCTTGACACAGACTGTGAGAAACTATGCTTTGGAAGAGTTAAAGGAGTTAGCATAGTGTCTTCATAAACCTCAGACTCCTCAAATTTGAGTGACATAACCTGCTCCAATAATGAAAATAAATTATTGGCATTTTATGTCTTATAAAATGACATGATTGGGTTTTTTATACATTCTCTGTATAAATAAAAATAAATAAAGGTGTATAACAGTCTTAAGTAGTCACAATTAATTTTCCCATAAGTAAAGCGACACTCCCTTGTCACGAATAATTCATATTTCGAAGTAATTTTTTCCTCCAAGAAACATTTTTTGCATTTTTGTTTTTCTCTGAATAGTAAAATGTCTATTGCCTTATGTCTTCTCTGTAATGCCTTGTTTGATTTGGTAAGAGTTTATAATGTATTTCTTCTTCATATGGCTAGTTAAGAAAGAAGTTACAGCACTTTTCTTCCAGTAGTAATTAAGTACTCTAATTTCCTTTTGAAGAATGAATGTGTTCAGTATTCCTTAGAAATATGAAATTAAGTATGGTTATCTACACACTCATAGATTTGCTGGTTGAGACATACACTCTGTCTTGTCCAGAAAGGTCTAGTGGATGGGCTTCAAGTTGCGACTAAGACTCAGGTTTTTGGACCCATCTAGCTATATTTCTTTTTCAACCCTCTGAGACGTACCATTCAGACATTTATTTGTTTGTAAGCAATTTATGGAGCATGTCCACAAGGACTGTTTACATATGCAAAGACAAAACCTTAGAGGTCTACCTGAAATTATTGATTCTTCAAATAAGTTCTCTTATTTTCCAAATGCAGAATTACTATAAGCCCTGGGTTGATCATAACTTTAATTAGCACTGAAATAGAAGCTTTGAACAAAAAGTAAGAACTCATTAAGAAAGTGGTTTGTGATCATAGTATTCAGTTTTGTTACCTAGTCTAACACAATCCAAATAGCATAATTGCAAGTATTAAAAAGTTTTTTCTACTTCAGTTGTGAAAAAAAGTTACAGATATAAAGAAGTTAACCCTTTATGCCTGTCAGACTTTGTTCTTACTCTATTATCTGAGGCATATTATTATGTTGTCAGCTGCTTAGAATGTAATCTATTCTGTTCTCTGAAAGAAGAGAAAGTGAAAAATGCCTACAGTGAAAGTTGTAGTTTAATGTTTACACAGGAACAAACTTTCTTTTTTGGACTCTATGTATAATTTTTATTTATTAGTGCTTGATTATTATTATATGGACACTGGAGTTGCAGAGATAATCATTGCTTGTGGTTTCTGATAGTTAAAAAGCAAACAAGTTCTGTACCATTTGGATGTTACAGACCAGGCAAAAAATATATCACCTTTTATACTGGGCAATATAACTCCTTTTTTTATTTTGTCTTAACTAAAGAGGATGATCAAAATTTCTAAGGAAACACTGCTTCAAATATTTTTATAATTTCTAAGTACTATTCTTAAAATTACTCATTTTATAGAATTTGCTTTTGAGTGGGGAGGTTTGTTTTAAGATAGACAAAAAGATTGGAAGAGTTTAGCATCCAGCCTGGATGAAAAAAAAAAAAAGCAAAAAATTTCAGAATATTCCAAATTCTGTAGAAAAATTTTGCTTGACAAGCAAAAATGTGAGCTTTTGAGATTTGACATAACAAAGACTAGTTAAAGAAACAATAAATTTATCTACTTACATTCACTTAATTGTTTCCTTGTTGATAATAGTATTGATTTCCATTATGGAGTAGTGCCTTTTTTACCAATTGTGTTTTTTTGTAGAGCAAAGCCAATGACATATAAAAGACACCGTATGTAATATTATTGTGTGGGAGAACACATGACATATGCAGAATGGAAGTGTCACCTTAAGAGATGGACAGACGAAGATTGCGGCACTGCTGTTTCTCTGGACTCCAGCAAACCCACCATGCTGCAGACCCTGGCTGTTGAAGTTTAAGAGTTCTGTGTTGTTGCTTTCTTCCCCTGTGGATTTTTCTGGACCCTTTTCTCTCTGACCCTGATATCTGGTTTTGACCCTCAGTTCCTGTGTTCGATGGCGGCTTTTCCAGTTTACACACCCTGCCTCTGACCTTGCCCAGCGACCTCCCAAGCCACATAAAAGCCCTTGCAGTCATGTAATAAATGGCTTTTTGCTCCATTTTCAACTGGCAAGGACTGAGGTGTGCAAGAGTCTGTTATTCCTCGGTCCCTGCTGTCATTATTGGAAATGCATTAAAATAGCTACCGACCTTTGAATTTCAAGAGGAATTACATTTAAAATGTTAGAATAATATTTTTATTACAGAAACTGCTTCCTAAAAGGTCACGTAAGAGTTCTTCTTAGTATCAGTAACACATGAATAATACAGCAGTTTTAATTAGTTATTATCGAGAGGGAAGTTAGGTCATACATTTTAATATTAAGTTGGAAGAAGCCCATTTAAAGCTGGGGTCACTCTCGTATGTTAATAAAGTTATTTTTTTAGGGTAGAAGTAAAAATTTTAGCAGAATATTTATTATTTTTGGTCATTACTGGAGAGCTTCATGCATATTTATTTTCCACTGCTTGCATTAATATTCTGAAAATTGATGTATTCTCACATAATGGGGAAAGAGAGAACTGCTGTGGATGCTAGGATACGAAGTCTGATTTTAGTTTAAATAGTTGCCTAGGTGTGGAATAGCATATGTAGAAAAAAAATTGTTAAACAAACCTCTCATTTTACTAAGTCACTGCTTTGGTAACACTTTACAAATATGATTGGCTGGAGGATACCTAATTTTTAAATAAAATAGGACATGTAAGTGGCTAAGATTAATCCTTTTGTGAATTGAAAAAGGGCAGATTTTCAAATCTTATAAAGTATACTGCAAAAGAATCCACAGTGGTCTGCAGGAGAAAATAACTGTCTTGAAATTTCATTTTGTAATGATGGAAATGTCTGAAGGATCATTAAGTTGTTTTTCTTTCTCATATTCAGAAAAAAAAAGCATTAACAGCCCTCCAAGACTAAGACAGCGATTTTATTTGCAGATGCAAAGGATCACAAGACTCAGTAACTAGTTCTGCCTCCTTCCCAGCCATCTTCACAGATGAGGAAATAATGTTAGCCAGATAGATCTCATCTCCATGTCTCAGGGCTGATTTTCTGTGAAATGAGTAGTGTTGTGAGAGATAAAGATTTTTTTTTTTTTGGCCTCTAAATGTTAGGTATTGGTACACGAAATTCTTTGATCTGAATTATTTTTTTCTTGATGTCTTTATTAAAGAAGATACAGTCAAGAAATATCCATTCTCTAATTAGAAATATGTGCAATTTTACCTTAAGCCAGAAATGCTGGGTTTTGTTTGACGTTGTTCAATTTCGTTTGACTTTTCAATTTTGAAGGGGGCTTATTTGGTCATTGGCATTATCTAATTAAAAAAAAATCACTAAAGGAATCACCCTTGTTTGGGAAAATGTGCCTGGTCAGGTCTAAATGCAAGCATTTGCTTGACTTTAACTATACTCCTCAGAACAAGGAAACCATATTCCTGAACTGCATCCTACAGTAAAATAAGAGTATATGTCATTGGAACTGCTGATGTGAAGAGTAAATCTGTACATTAGGATGGGTCTGTGATGCTTCTTATAACTCTCAACCACTCAAAAATTTTTTTGACTAAGTGAAGGAACTATGAAGAACATGATTTTAACCACCTGATGTATTTTCTCTGCTAAGTTACAAGTATCTAGATATTGGGTACCTGACTCACTTACCCAACCTTTGAAAAGTATTAAGGTCAATGATGTAGTTGAATACCTTTCTGTCTTTTTTTTTTTTTTTTTTTTTGGTTAAAAATGAAATGCTTTCAGCTGATATAAAATGATTGCTCTTTGAGTATGAAAACTTTTAGGTACAGGGCAAGGGTAAATGAAATGAAAATGGAAATGTAAGCTTTGTTCAGCATGAGCCAAAGGATTTTAGAGGTGATATGAAGGATACATCAACATCTCAGGGGATTGATGATTCAGTCTTGAGGTCCACTTGATCTGTAGTAATTTTACTGGGGTTATACTTTTGCAGTTCCAGTCAAATAGTACAAGATAATTCCTAATAGAATTATGTTTTATGATTACATTTATCAGCTTTTCAACTTTTATCTTTTCTGTGGAGTAAAAGTAACTTACCTTTGGTAGCAATGTTTCTTGTCTCCTAATGGTTCATTTCAGCCTTTAATTAAAGCACTTTTTTCTTTTGTGAACTACTATAAACCTCAGATCTTCCTATCTGTGCTATTTCTTATGTACTGTTCTTGAATCATGATTTTGCATCTTAACTAAGGGGGAGAAGGACACAGTTATTTAATGTCTTAAAAATAATATCTTAAATTTATTTTATATTATTGAATGTTACCTTCTTTTCCTCCTCCAAGAATTATTTTAGGGAATATGCAGTTAAGCTTCAAAGCAATAATACATCAGGACCAAAAGGGAGTGGTTTCATTTACTTTGACATCTATACTTTTCTAAAGTATTTCCTTCATTTTTCCTATAATTTATAATCTGAGCACTTAAATGTATATAGTAAAAGTGCCACAATCCCCTTTTGCACTATAGGCTACATGCTCATTCAAATGCTTACACTGCTAATAACTTTTTCCTAACATCTGTCTAAACTTTTCTTAGCCTCAAGACATTGTTCTTCATCTGTCATTTCTTGAGACTGTGACTGAGATTTTTGTCATGTAAACTGTCACTGTGAGGGCATTTGTTGGCTGTTGAAAACACATAATATCCCCTTAGTATTCACCAGTCTAAATTACATACATTCAACTCACTCAGTCCCTATTACAGGATTTATCCTCTAGCCTTTGTGTCAGCCTCATTTCCCTTGTAATTTCTCTATGTATTTTTCTATTTTCCCAGTACCTTTCAGGGATAGCAATGTGTAACCAAAGACATGAAAAACCTGTAGCTTGGCCAGACAGAAAAATGCTAGTACTACACTAGGGCAGTAAATAAGTGTTCATATATTCATAAGAATATTTTCCCATGTTGTTTTTCATCAGTCTAATAATGTCTAGTTCATGGGACTTTACTTACACACATTTCTTTCTTTTAATGTTTTGTCTTGTAAGGTTGTTTCAGTTGTATAAAAGCTACATAGAAATTTGAAAGTACATTTGATGATGCTAAAGTAGCTCTTCATCGAATGAAATACTTCCTCAGCCATAATAGCAATTGATTATTCCACTGCTGTGGAGTTGAATTGATCTGATACTTTGCATCTTTGATGTTTCATTAATGGTTTTCAAAATGCATCATAAGAGTGTGTAGGTTTATGCATTTTATATAAGAAAACACAAAACTAAGAAAGCTGTCCTTCAGCTTTAAACACAATATAGAGGTTATGTATTATTGACGTTTGGCAGATGTTATGCTGCTCCCTCAAATAAGATAGGAGCTGTTGGATTTTGACTTCCTTTATGAGCTCCTGATGTTAACTGTTTTGCCTCTATCTACTTTAGTTTCAAACACAATCTGTTCTGAACATCCAAAATGCAAAAATTGGTGTTCTGACACACATACAAAAGCACAGAAACAAACATACAACAGACAATGAGAAAGAAGCTGAGCAATATTTATTGTAGAAGTGTAAATATAGAAACATGTTTGCAGATTTATATTGATTCATAGAGTCAACAGTAGCTATCCCTGAGCACCTACCAAATATATTTTGCAGTGAAAACCACATGTGTACACTATTACTATTGCTACTGCTGAATACAGTACTTTGAGTGTTGGCTTCAGTGCAAGTTTCTAAAAACAGCACTTTGAGAAAGAAATGAAAAATAAACCCAGCATCTTTGGGCATGATTTCATCTGAAGCAGTTCAGAGCCAGTTCTGGGAGAGCTACCAAGGTAACTGCAGTGTTAGACACTAAGCCTTGGCTGTGCTCCACTACAGCGGGGTAGTTGGCACCCAGTGCATAGGAGAAAGGAAACAGGAGCTCACGGAATAACCTCTGCCTGCTGAGGTCAATAGATATTAAGAACTAAAATGTTGCTGAATGAAATAGTCTGACTTACACAATGGAGGCTTTTCTATTCTGAATTATGTTCTTGCTTTGAATCCAATATTGCTGTTGAAACAGAGTGAGCCTGTTACAAAGGCTCCATTCTCTGTCACTCCGATAGGACAAAATCTTGCATAAACATTATTGTGATCTTGATTTTAAAATTTTTTTTACAAATAGATTTATCTTTGATAGAGTGTTTTAATGGTAAATTATGGTCTGTGTTGGTTTTGGCTGGGATAGAGTTAATTTTCTTCAAAGTGACTAATATGGGACTGTATTTTGGATTTATGGTGAATACAAGGATGGTAATGTAGAGACGTTTCTGTTATTGATGGGTAGTGCTTACACAGAGCCATCTGCTGTTTTCTGCTGTTTTTTACTGCCACACTGGCAAGAAGGCTGGGGTTGCATGGGAAATGGGAGGAGACACAGACCGGACAGGTGATCCAAACTGATCAAAGGGATATTCCATACCTAATGACATCATGCTAGGTATGTAAAGTGGGAGGGAGAAGGAGAAGGAATAGGGAGTGTTCTGAGTGATGCCATTTTCTTCCCAAGTAACCATTATATGTGATGGGACTCTGCTCTCCTGGGGATGGCTGAGCAGCTGCTTGCCCATGGGAACTGGTGAATTAATTCCTTGTTTTGCTTTTCTTGCATGCACAGCTTTTGCTTTCCCTATTAAACTGTCTTTATCTCAATCCACAAGTTTTCTAGATTTTACCCTTCTGATTCTCTCTTCTATCCTACTGGTGGGAGAGTCATCAAATGGCTGTGTGGGGCATGGTTGCTGGTTGGGATTAAATCATGACATGCTTGCACATTTCTTTTGTCTTATTGCTAATCTGAATGTTGGTTTCTGCCTGCACATGTTGGATTTTATTGCATCTTCTTTCCACCTCCCTATCCCCCATTAACTATTCTACTAAACAAATTGCACTCTTTCCTTATGTTAGCATCATTTTTTTTTATCTCTGATCCTCTCTGAAAAAACTTATGTGCTACTTGAAGGCATTGTTTGTAGCATAGTTTAGTTCCTCTTTTAGAGGTGACAAATCCTGGAAGTGTTGCGGTCAATACCACTAGCCTGGCCCTGTAAAGTTTGATTGGATTTTTTTGTTTTTCTGATAGGCAGTTAGAGGGCAGAAGTTTGAGCATCTTGCAATGTCACCATTACAGAAATTTCCAGCCTGACTTTTCTGAACATCCATTTTACTCACAGGCAAATGGCTTGAGCATCACCGGATTTTCAAGGGGCACCACAAAAGTTCCACACAGCCACACTAGTGACATTTAGCATAGACAGTCATACAATGGGTGGATGGACTGGATCTACTTTAGGATGCATGGTTATTTCAGAATAAATTCCTTTTCCTGACTCTTTAGGTCATTAGAAACAGTTTAATTGTAGACACATTATTGTTTTGCACATACTGTTCTATAGTAGAGAAAGTGAACTATCTGGATTATAATACTGTGTTGTTAAATTGGCATCTGAGTGCCTAAAATTGGTTAAACTGGCATTTAATAATTCCTCTGGGCCTTCGTGAAGACACCATGTTCTCTTCTGCCTTGATTGCAGAGAACTGTATTAGTTTTCAGTCTGTGTTGTCAGGATATACGTGCTTTTTAAAGTTACCATATATTCTCATGGATTTTATTTTTTTCGTAACCACAGAGTAAAATTTATGCACAAAAGAGAAGCTAGCAAATACAACATTGTAAGTGATAAACTATTTCAATTACATCCCATTAAAATTCAGGAGTCAATGTAATTAATTTTCTATGAGTAAGAACTTATACCTACTGACATTAGGCTAGATTTGGATTTGTATGCAGATGCTCCTACCATGTTAATGGCAATGACTTCTCAGTCTGCCAGGAGCTTTAATTTTGTACAGAAATTAGTTTGACGCTCATGACATTTCCTCCTATATTATTCCACTGTAGTTAAGAACACGTAACTGCTTCTATCCTAAACGTTTTTCAGCTACAGATAGAATTTTATTTAATGTACAATTAAAAGGACTTATGATATCAAGAGCATCAAAGACTGAAAATTTTATTTTTTCCGTCTGAAATAAATTTTGAAATTGTTTATCATTAAGGCTCTAAAATAAAACTTAAAAAACAACAAAAAACAATGTTTAAACCTTGAGTACAGCCCTGCATTACAGAAAACCAATTGAATCAGTTTTATGGGTTCTCATGATCAAAGTACCCTAACACAGAGTTTAACACAGATTAACAATTCTACATATATGTTATAGCAAGGCACAGAAATGGCAGTTTTTGTTGCTGTGTTACTCACTAACTCTCTTCTTTCAGATTTCTTGCATTTTCATACATGATTATCACAGAAAGGCATGGACACACATAAGGCTTTTATATAAGAATCAGTCCTCTTCTTTTGGGGAAGGATTTGTGCATTTAAGCTTAACAAAAATAATAAAAATATTATTAGACCATAAGAATCCATATGGCAGAGATTTTATAAGTAGAGGTGCTCTAGAGGGAAAAAAAAAGCTGAAGATTTTAGTGGTGGGAATCTGGTGAAATTCAATTTTTATGGCTGTGAATGTCAGGTCTCTGTGAAAAGAAAAAGTTTTGATCAAGATGAGCTAAATCATGACTATTCCCATGGTTGTATGGTAGGGACAAAGCAGAGAAGGAAGAAAACCATTTTGTTGTCTTTGTTAATATTTTAGTTTGCATCCCCTAAGCAATGAAGCCAATGCATGTCAAGCAGCTGGTATCTATCACTTAAGATGGTTCTTAAGCACACCCCAAATATGACACACAGGTCATTAAGGAATGCTCTTTCATTAATAATTCCCACTGTGTACAGTTTTTGTCAGCATATCTTCACTGTGAGCAAACATAAATAGTTTGTAAATATTCTCTAAGGTATATATCAATGTATAGATAAGTGTGTGAGCAAAGTATTGGATGGAGATTTTTAAACTGAAAAAGCTTTTTTCCTCATCCCATCTACTATTATAAGTAAAACTGAGAGTGTTTCAAAAGTTTCCAGGAACTGCTAACTGGTTTTAAGTATTAGGCATACAAAATAAAGAGTCCAAAGAAGTGATTTGAAATACATTTGGAAAAACTCGTTCCTTTTTAAATAGCCATATATTGTAACTTAATATTGCACAGTATGGGCAGAGGATCTTGAAAATTATCTCTTCTCTGAGTGGTACCTGAGCAACTTGGCAGTTGCAATAAGTTATTAAATAAATAAACAGTTCACCTTACCTTGGATATTCGTTTATGTAGATACCAGTGTTTTGGCCTCTTTCAAGACAAAAGTATTCTGAGTGAATGACAGTACAGGAATAGGAGGTTCAGGGAAGGTGTGTGTTTGTATACATCAATTTGTCTGTTAGTAATTTAATATCTCAAGAGTACCAATGAATGGTTCTATTAGTATAGGAGTCAACTACTGGACTAGTTGGTAAAAGTAGTTAGCATTAAAATGCATCATATCTTTACCAAGAACATGTTCCAAATCGAATTTTCTTTTTGAAATAATTAGAGGTAGAAACAAAAGAAATGATCTGAGGTATTGTTTGAAATGGCTCATACTATGTCACGGGAGTGTCTGAATTATTTCCTTGGTCTTTAAAAAAATGAAACTGAACCAGCTGAAGCACAAAGAGAACTCTTCTTAATCCACCAACCTGCAAAAATGAGGGCAATAGTTTATGTAAAAAGACCCAGTACAAAGTTGTAGATATATTTAAATGACTACTTGCAAACACATCCGTTCAGAGAAAAGCTCTATTTTTGCTTTTACCTGCTGCTTAAAGCACTGACCTCCAACACAGGTCTGGGGCATAGCTTTGATTTAACAATACCTGAATGACCCTTAAGCAACCTGTGCAACACTCGGGAATGTAATGGGTAAAGACCAACAACTGTCATTCACAGTATTTTTCTAACTTGTCTCCTGTCAGCACTTGAAAATATTCAGACATATTCGAATTAATAGAAGGGTCAAAACATGACCTTCCAGCATCTCTTTCAGTCTTTTCACAGAATACAGGTTCAGATCGCATAATGATGTAGAGATTATATATTCTACGACCTGAGTGTTTGCCTGGAAAATAAATAAACTTTGCAGTTGAAGGTGATCCTTTCTGCTTCCTGGCTGTAATCCAGTGTGAGCATGAAAGGTTCCTAATATTTTTACTTCAGAAAAAAGCATTAAATATTAAACTAAAATTGTATATGAAATATAGGGTCCAAGCAGAAATAAGAAATTTCTTTGCTCCCTAAAATGAGAAATACGAATAATGCTTGTCTGATGAATAAGGATAATAGCATGTACTTTTTAATTCACACAATATCAATTTATTAGTCTCAGTATCTTTCATCCTAATTGCTTTTGGAAGATCAACTTGTTTACATTTACTGTATGCAGTCAATGGACCTCATGATTTGCATTCAGCAGAAAGTGAGTAGATGTAGAGTTGTCCTTCAGACCAAAGGAAAAGCATATTTTACTTGACACAAATACACATATAGCTCTTAAAAATATCAGTTTATGGCCGAAAAACTGTTCAAATATTTGCTTCCATTCCTTTTTAGGGAACCTGTTACCTAAAAATCCTGGAACAAGTACATACATTGTAAGATTTACTGATTAAAAGTGAGAAAATACCATGGAAAAGGATTTATGAATTTAATGGGATTGCATTTGAATTGCTAACTGGTTTCATTTTTATAAAAGTATGAACTTCCACACAGCCTGTGGAATTGCTGTTACGCCAGTGCAAATGACATCTGTACCAAACTTGCTGTGTTGGTCACTAAATCTTCCTTATGGGTCTCATGGGAAGTTACATGTATTGGTTTCCTAAATCTGGATTACTTAGCAACACCAAATGGTTCTTCAAAACTTCAACAGTTCCTAAACCACCCTGAGAACTATTTTCATTTTACAGTTTCACTTTGAGAATCAACTGCCACAGGATATAACGTATAGTATTGGGTTATTGCTATTTCAGTAATTTGCCTGTGCAAGATTCAATTTTCACCAAAACAAAGGAAGGCCTTTAACCTTCATGTACTTGATGTACAGGTTGGGACTTTGACTTGATTTNAAAGGTACATCTCAAATTTCATCAGCAAATATGGATCTTCAATTCACTTGTGGTTTATAAGCATTGCTCTGTCTTAATTATTATTTTAATTGTTTACTGATATTAAAGATATAGCTGTGCCTACATTATCATTTTGATGGTGGAGTCTGTGTACAGATTCTATGATTATTGATTTTACTCAGCAAACTTAGATGGTATTCTTTTGTCTGTTCTAACCTAAATTTTAGCTCTTCTTCAGGGAAAAGGCAGTCTAAGCAAGGGGTTTGCTTAATTTAGGCTCTGTCTGCTTTGAAAAGCTGTGATTGTGGAGATCTGTTTTGGAAACTGGTATATAGGAAAAAAGTGTTGGCAGAAGGTAGCAGAATTTCCTGCTGATGTTGTAGGATGGAGCAATTTGCATAGTGCTTGAGAAAAATCAGAGGAAAAATGTGTCTCAAGAAAGAGTTGCAGGTGACAGTAACTCCTAAGCTGAATTAGAGACAAAAAATAAAGGCATGTTTATAACAAATATTTTATTGAAGAATAAATGAGTAAGAACTAGAGATTAGCAATTTTTCTTCAGTGAAACGGAAGATCTGTATTTTGACTGGAACTTTACTGAAAATATGCAATCATAGAATCATAGAGTAGTTTGGGTTGGAAGGGACCTTAAAGATTGACCAGTTCCAACCCTTATACTATGGACAGGGATGCCACTCAGTAGATCAAGTTATTCAGGACTGCATCCAACCTGGCATTGAACATTCCCAGGGATGGAGCATCCACAAGCTCTCTGGGCAACCTACCACAGTGCTTCAACACACTCTGAGTAAAGAATTTTTTCCTAACATCTAAAATATATCTATTTACTTGACCTACTTTCCATTATCTGATCTTGTAAAAGAACATACTTATGTTCTTACCTGTAATACAACCTCACAGAGTTACTGTAATGTCTACAGCAATGTGATCACCAACTCTCAGTGGACATGATTGTATTTTTATGCAGTTTTGGGTAAAGCTCTTGTCACTGAAAACCTCATGCTTTTTCTTGGTGGGCACCCGAATGCGTAAATATAGGCCACATAAGTGATTGAGTAGTGTAAAAAGAAATAATTTATTTTTCATTTTTTTAATCTTTTTTTTTAGTTTGTTTTTGTAAGGATGTCTAGAGAGCATTTAAACAGACAACTTGTAAAAAAATTAAAGATGATTATTTGGATCATCTCTGATTGTCTACTTAGATGAACTTAACTTTCCTTTTCCACAAAACTACTTAATATGATTTTTTTTCCTATATAACAGTTAAAATAACCTGAGTGATGGAATGGGGATATTACACTGCATGGTAATTGGAGAAGACAGGGATTTTTTTGAGTAAATTTTGCATTTTCGTTTCTTTTAAATAAAAAATATTATTATCATACATAATTCTATATGTATATATCTCACACTAATTTACACAAAGATTTTAATTACCAATCTAAAAATTAATTCTAGCATGTCTGAGAACACCCTCCAGAAGAAGGATAAAACAGACCAAAGAAAATGAGATTAGAAAATCTTACTTTCTACCCCACTGCTTCCTGCTGTTCTCAAAGGTACACAAGACCCCTACTCCACAGCCAGCATGTTTTTTTTAAGCACATGCTCCTCCTGCACTAAGCACCATCCCCCACAATGAGTGACCACACAAGAATTTCAGTGTATTGCAAAGCATACTCCTCGAGGTTTGGCTCACAGAATCACAGAATATGCTGAGTCGGAAGGGACCCACAAGGATCATCGAGTCCAACCCTTAGCCCTGCACAGGACCATCCCCAAGACTCACACCATGTGCCTGAGAGTATCATCCAACCCCTTCTTGACTTCTGTCAGGCTTGGAGCTGTGACCACTTCCCTGGGGAGCCTGTTCCGGTGCCCAACCACCCCCTGGGGGAAGAACCTTTTTCTAATATCCAACCTAAACCTCCCCTGACACAACTTCAAGCCCAGATCTTGCCACTGGTCACCACAGAGAAGAGATCAGTGCCTGCTCCTCCTCTTCCCCTCCCAAGGAAGTTGTAACTGCAGTGAGGTCTCCCCTCAGTCTCCTCTTCTCCAGGCTGAACAAACCAAGTGCCCTCAGCTGCTCCTCACATGGCTTCCCCTCAAGGCCCTTCACCATCTTCATTGCCCTCTAATGGCTTAATATCTTTCTTGTATTGCAGTGCCCACAACTGTACACAACATTCAAGGTGAGGCTGCCCCAGTGCAGAGCAGAGTGAGACAATCCCCTCCCTCGGCCAGCTGTGTTTCTTTGCCTGATGGTTCCTGTTTTTTGACTGATACTGAAGGGGAAAAATACTATTCAAAGGCAATACATTTTTTCTTTGTGGAAACCATCCCATGATCACTGAGAAAGCCTGAAATCATACCATGTATTGTGACGCCTTTAATCATTCTCCATTGAGGACTGGAACATTAGAGACACTGCCCTGTTGATGGTGAGAAATGGTTGTCTTCTCAGAGACAGCATTTTACATTTACAATTCAATCAGATGCAGGCACTGTGATGACATTGGAGCCAAAGTCATGAAAAGTAGGTGGCCAAAGTGGTCAGGTGTGGAGAACCAGGTATAAACATATTTTTTTGCTAACATTCTGACTGTTGCACCAGGAAAGTGGTGATTGGAAGGGAAGATTCCATGGAGGTGGGGCAGTGATGTTCTGAGCTGCTCCTTTTATGCCTTGAGACTCATGATCAACGTGCCTGTGGCAACTTCCCCCCTCCCTGCACTCTGAACTAACTTCCTGGAGAGCTCAAAAGGGTTGGCTGTGCATGTATGAACAGAATGGTGTGAAAATATAGTTTATATAAGAGGTGGGCAACATGTTAAGTATAATAGGAAGTGGATTGGTCTCCCTCTCTTTTTCCTCTTGCTCTTTGTCAGCCTGAGGTCTGGACTATCCACATGACAGGACCAACACAGAATCTAAGCTGTGGTGATCTTTTTCTTCCGTTTTTCTCTTTGCTTTTCTTTCTCCCCCCCTTGCTTTACCTTGGCAAAGTGTTGTCATAATCTACCCCTTACTCCATACTGAGGTTTGTTGTGAAGACTGAGGGCTTGTTGAAGTGTGCTGTAAAATAAAAGGCTTGTTAGCCAATACCTTTGAGAAGCCTGTTGTGAGGAGGGGGGAAGCTTTTTCTAGTGTGTTGCAAAAGTTAAGAGCTTGTTAGCCAACATTTTTAAGACTAAATCATAGGCTAGTTGGTGGAGTTAAGGTGACTATACAATAAAACCATATGAGTTCCTTGACACTTTGACGGGTGTCTTTGTTCAGCCTGATGAAAATTTATAACAAACATGCTCCTCTATGCTCTCATATTGAACAGGTTATGACAGCAAAAAAGTGTGCCAAGATGATGAGATCTAACAGAAACTTAAAGGATCTGAGGCACTTGCTGGGATGCAAATACATTTTTTGAACCCCTTTTCAGTCTATTATACATTGATAGATGTTGTGTGATACTTTCATCATATTTAAAGGTTGTGAGTTTTAAGTGAAAGGGAAAATGGTCACAGGATGACTGCTGCTCAGGTGTCAATAGTTTCTGCTCCAGTCAGCCTCCTGTGGTTCATGTATTAGTACTATCAGAAGCAATGAATTGAATAATTACTGACAGTCAAAGCATTGGAAACATAATGAATAAAGCAACCTGGTAGATTTTCAGGACTTCTAAATAGTTCAGAAATGTGATGATGGTTTTTATATGTCATTTTATCTTCCTACATTTTGTGTGTACACGTGCCCAACTTTAGAGAAACTGGTATAAATATTTTTTCTGTAATAGCTTTTGTTTGCCTACATCCTATTATATATAAAAAAATTGTTTAGGTATTTTAGAAATAACCCCAGAGGGTAAGTAAATGCTTACTTTAATTCAACTGTTGGCATTTCTTAGGTTTCACAGAGGAACGGGGAGAGTTTATGAGTATCTGAGCATCCTCAGTAATAGATTCTGACATTTTTGACTTCTAGCCAACAAGGTTTAGAAAGAAGCCACTGCCATCTCTGTAACAGAGCAGATTGTACACTGCATAGGATACCAAGGCTCCTTTCCAATGTGAAACTTAAAATGAGATATGTCTGGAGGGTAGGAACATATGGTTGCTCCATGAAGTCGTTTATAGGAGACACTTCCTTTTCCTATCACATCTGTGGCACTCTAAGATGGTCTTTTTTTTATATAATTTACTCAGTCAGAAGAATTTACTACCTGTGTAATACATTCCCATCTAAGTATTTCTAGTTCCCAGAAGAGCCAGCTCTGACATCCCAGAGGGCAAGCACAAGAAGAGCAGACTATTTTTTTCCCTTTTATAATTCTATAGGGCTCCCAGCAGAATTGTCCATTAAGGACTGTAATTTTAATATAAAAAATTACAAACCAAAGAGAATCCTTTTCAAAAGCAATTTTTGTTGGGAAGTGTGCCCTGTTCAATACACCCTTTTCTTTAAATCTTGACACCTTTAAAAGGAGTAAAATAGTTGTAACATATATTATAAACTGAAAAAATAAAAAATATTACATTATACTTTCAATAAATAAAGATATATGCACGTATCCCCCAAAATGCCACAGCAGTGAAAACAATTCCAAAGGTTTATTTGAAGGCAAGAACACTAAAAATCTTACAAAGCAAAAACTGTCCATGGTTCCTGAGCATGGGGCTTGAGAAAAGGCAAAAACCTCTCTTTGTTCCTGGGTTTTATCATCATCTCCGGCCTCTCTCCCCCAGGCTCACTGCTGGCATGGCCTGTAACACTGTGAGGATTTATGTCTCCTCAGACTAGAGAGATACTGCAATTTTTCTCCAGTGTGCAAAGGTAAAGGGAGAGAAAAAACATCCAACTATTTGTGAGAAAAGTACTGTTAGGTAGGAAAGGCTTCTTAAGTGAAAATAAGTTCCAGCTTCCTGTTACAAATTCTTCTGAAAAGGGAAATATGTTTCTTCAAATTCACATACTATTTTACAGTTACAGGAGGCTTTTTTTTTTTTTTAAATGGGAATAACCAGTAAAATGAGACCTTTATTTTTACAAGTGAATTTTTTTCTTGTGGTTGTGGTGAAGACACTTGACCTTTCTATGAATAAATGAAACATCTTCCCACCAGAAACTTGAATTCCTGTGATTTGTGAAAAAAAAACATACAACCAAAGCAATTCCTGGTAAGAACTGATTGTAAGGGAAAACATGATCTCTGAGAGATGATGTTGACTATACAAACTCTTTTGTGCATAAAGACTCTATTAAGAACCGACTTAGTATTAAAATCTTCACCAAAATATTAGGTAAACAAACCAATTTTTTCTCCAGTAATGGAAAATTTAGGAGAAAAGCTACAGTTCAAGCATTTTTCAAAGGAAGTTTCTTATTTTCTTTTTTTTTTTTTTTCAATGCAAGCACATTTTAAAAGTCATTCTAGCCATTACTGGTGCTCATACACACCAGTATTCCCACTCATACCTCATCAGCAAGGATTTATCTGAGAGAGAGTCCTTCTTGTTGTGGTAAGATATTGATCTTTTGCCTGTGAGTGTTAAAATAGTTAACTGTATTCTGTGCCAGTAAGATGTTTATAACCTGATAGCTGTATTTCTGATCTGCCTTGTTCTTTTGATTTTATCTTCCTTTGATTTTCTTGATTTAAAAATCATTGCGCTATCTTCTAAGACTTTCTGATATGGGGCAAAATATGTGACTTCCTCAGTGTATTGCCCACATAAGAAGGTTCTTTCCTGTCAGAGAACACTGTCTCAAAGGTTGCCAAAACAACCAGGATGAACAGTTTCTAGCAAGTGATCAACACCAGAAACGGACAACTACCTCAAAACTCAGAAGTTCATGTTTTAAAAGATGTTTTGTAGCATAGATAGTGATTCATTGTATTAGATAGATAGTTATTCCCCTGTATCTGTATGTTTTTGGTGGTGGCTACCTAGTTCCCGGTTTGTGTATTCCCTATTCTTTTATTGGCTGGCTTGTGATGTAACCCAGTGTCATCATGTGAGGTTAGCCATGCCCCATGTCTATTCCCCTCATTCCCTCTTAGCCCTTCCCCTCCTTGCCGCAATCCGCCCCTAACTCCTCCCACTTTCCAAGCTTCTCCCTGAAACCTATACCCGTCCCATGCTCCCTGAATAAACCAGTTCTAGCCTGCATCCTACCATCGGCTGGGACCGTGTCCTTTCTTCCCTCCGGAACGCGGCACTTTCCAATAAATAAACTCTGTTAGGTCTCCCTTTACAGAGAAAGGAAATATCCACTTCAAACTACAAGATTTCCTTTAAACAAGTAAAGGAAATGTTGTGGTTTTCTTTTTTGCTCAGATGGTTTTGGTAACACCAACCAAATAGCCTGGGAGGACAGAACAGTTGTCCTATATGTCTAATAAGTACATTTGTAAACAGATTCTGGCGGTCCCAGCTGTGAACTGCTGGGTCATAGTTGTGAGCATGCTTGCAATCCCTTTTTGCCATTTGGGAAATTATTATAGGGATGAGAGATATCTGTGTCATATCCACACTGGAAAATTTACAGCTGGATCTTTCAGGCCAGCATTTGGAATGGAAGAAGGGAAAGATTTTTGTTGCAGGACAGTGTGAGAGCTACTATCCAAATGCAGGATTTTTGTAAATGTAGCTTTATTATGTACCTCCACATGTCTCTCTGCTCCTTCAAGAATGTCAAAACTTGTCTGCCTAATGTAGAAAATCATCCTGCTAGTAATTAAATAGTGTTTTTATTTTTTTGTAGTTTTAAATGTTTTAAGTGCAATTACACCTAAAGACAAATGNCTTTGATTTTCTTGATTTAAAAATCATTGCGCTATCTTCTAAGACTTTCTGATATGGGGCAAAATATGTGACTTCCTCAGTGTATTGCCCACATAAGAAGGTTCTTTCCTGTCAGAGAANCCATTTGGGAAATTATTATAGGGATGAGAGATATCTGTGTCATATCCACACTGGAAAATTTACAGCTGGATCTTTCAGGCCAGCATTTGGAATGGAAGAAGGGAAAGATTTTTGTTGCAGGACAGTGTGAGAGCTACTATCCAAATGCAGGATTTTTGTAAATGTAGCTTTATTATGTACCTCCACATGTCTCTCTGCTCCTTCAAGAATGTCAAAACTTGTCTGCCTAATGTAGAAAATCATCCTGCTAGTAATTAAATAGTGTTTTTATTTTTTTGTAGTTTTAAATGTTTTAAGTGCAATTACACCTAAAGACAAATGCTATCCTTGGTGTTATAAAGAGTTATCAATGCATTAATATATCCATAATGAAAACACAAATTGGTATACCTTGTAGAAGTAGTAGAAATGTAGTCTCTTCAAGAGGGAAAAAGGAAAAAAACCCAAACATGGTTACAGAAGTGCTTTAACATTGGGAGGGGCTAATTATTATATTTCCAAAAGTAAATGGGAATCAGTCAAAATTGTATCAGGTTTATATTACTGATCTTAGAAAGCTCACAGTTGCAATTAAATTTACATTTATAACTTTATAATTATGAAAAATATATGTGGCCTGCACATGTATGATTCCTTTCTGTGTTTTTAATTTACTTTGCCCCCAAATGAGCAGTTTTTGATATATTTGTGTGTTTGCTTTAAAGTGCCTCTGGTCAGTAAATCAGTTGTCTGATGTCTTGTTTGTTTCTGAACAACAGACTGAAATAATATAAGTTCCTGGAGTGTAAACTAACCTCATCTATCCATAAGAAGTGTGAAGCTTCATAGCTTAACTTTGGCTTTGGGCAATGTAGTGACTGAAAGCCAGATCCTCTATGGTGTAAATTAAATTAATTCTCCTTTTCTGCCTTCAGTGACTCACGCAAATTTACAGCAGCTGAGCACATGACCTTACACTCAGAATCAATTTGTCCAGAAGAGATACAGACAGTGTTGTGAAATGAAATGCATTTAGATTTTTCACTTTTCCTCCTGATATTTTTACTCATTCATTTCCTTTTTCCTCCCAATGCCTTTGGGAGATACGCAAGAGGAACGGCAGTTAAATTTCATTCAGTGAAAATGTATGCTACAGTGGTATATTAAATTCATATATTACAAATCTGTAGAATATTTTATATACTATTCTTGTACTATTGGGCTAAATTATGCCCCAACATCCCTGTACTTTTATATCAATTTGCATGGCTTATGTAGACCTCTATTTGAAAAAAAAAAAATTATTTTAGCATATTTTTCCAATATCTCAACTTTTTATATATACCAGTGATCACAATTCATCCATGAATTTAGCAGCCTTTTCTTTACTTTAATATATGGTGTCACCCTGACTTACAGGATGAAGATATGACTTATTTTTCATATTTTCTGTTTTTAAAATGGTTTCAGTACTCATTCAAATGTGCAAATAGGGACATAATCTTCCTCTACATTGTACTTATTTTACAGATGTTGCTGTAGCAACTTGAAACAACACCAAGATGTCAGTGAACATGACATGCCACATTATTTTTCACCATCTGTATTCAAAGACCTTCACCAAACTAATGTTTATATCCTTCTCTCTGAGGAACGTTTATTGTCAGTTGAATTAAATGGGTTTCATCCAGATACTTTCTTCTGAATTTTAGGGAACAGATGCTCTGCCTTTCTACAGAGTTTGTGTTAAGAACACAGGCCGATGAAAATGTGGGTCTGTGAGGCAGGAGCATTGGGCAAGTTTTTCTGAAGTGTATTGTTAGAGCACTCACTACATTTATCTGTCTTCCTCTAAAAGGATGCAACTTCCAAAACACTTCTTTTCTGATCATGCTACTAGACAAATCATTCTTGCCTAGATTTTTATGCAGAATTTTTAATTGAACTATTTTGGGGATAAGATGAATGTATTTATCTAACCTGATGAAAGGGTAAATCAGTTTTTAGTAAAGTGTGCTCATAATTACACTTTTATTCAAAGGATTGTATCTCAGCTAAAAAATCAACTTGATTAAACCCAGAGTTCCTCTAAACAACCCTACCTTCTTCTTCCCACTGGGTAAATCTTAGAAGAAATTATGATCTAGCTGTCATACCTTTTTATAAACAAGACCAAATGCCATAGGATTTCTTTATAGAAAGCAATAAACACAAGGCAGGTTAGACTACATATACAGGTTAAGCAGTCCTCACCCAGACACTTTGCTGGAACTGATTACAACTGATTACAACTGTTTCATGCCAGGATCTCTTTAAGGTATAGTTCTTGATAATTTCTTTTTCCAGCCACAGCAAAACAATGTTAACAAAATGTTAGCTGTCAATATTATTGTAATGCAAAATTTCATACACATGCATAACTCTGTGCTACTGAGGCCTTTATAGATACAAAATAGCTGTACCATAGTTGCTAGGAGACAGTAAGGCTATTAGTTTCAGCTATAGCATGACCTGGGTCTGTTTCTCTAGGGCATCCTTGTGCTGTGGGCAAATCCTTCATGGAAAGTTCAAAAAGTAGTAAAAATTTTCAGCAAGCTACTGGGTCTCAGCTAAATAAGTTCTGAATGGAGAGTATCAAAATATAGCATAGGGAAGCAGGGATTTAAGGGAAAAAAATCTTCATCTTCTCTCGGAAGTCATGTATAAAACAGTGTACATTTCAGGTGGAATACTGATAATAATTGTTGCTTCTGAAAGTCACTAGTTGACTATGGTTTTGGATTCTCTAGCAAAAATAAATTTACTATTAAGATAAAAAAACAGAACTCAGCATATCACAGGTTTTAAGGAGCAGATTATGCTGGACATGTCTCACAATCTCTTACATTGCACTGCCCAATGCACTTTCCAAATTTTTCTGGAATATGCCTATAACTTTTGATACATTTGGAAGACAACTCTATTCTTGATTATGCCATATAAATTTTGCAATTTATTCCATGTATCTCTGCTTTTGTTGCATCATCTGTATATAATGGAATATTTTCTTCTGCACAGAATAGAGATTTACTAATGGTTGAAAATTGTTCTGATACAATGGAGATTGAAAGTATCTATGAAGAAAAAAATGAGAAATTCTTTATTAAATGGTAATGGTTATTGGAACTAAGATAGAAGAACAGAACAGCAGTTCAAGGCTCTTTCTTGTACTTTGAGGCCACAACAAAAATGGATAATACCATTTCTATTTGCTCCTTGAATTTTTGCAACATTTTAGGAAATGTAATCTGTCAATGCAGTATGAATATTTCCTTAAGTTTGAAAATATAATTTAGAGCTAGGGATTTAAAAATATTAAAATTTACCTTCATGTAGAATCAGCCAGAAGGTACTCTGAGCACCCAAGCAGTGATTTATGATTTAATCAAGACATAGGGCTTAGATTTATGATGGCTCTTTCAGAGGCCTGCTTCTTCTGGTGTAAAATTAGGTGAAGGTGTTTTTGAATGGATTGTTTCTGGGAAGGAGGTGGGAAGTAAAATGAGGTTTATCAATGAGCATGGAGACAGTAATGCTAATGCCTCATTTCTTTGACTCAGCAATAACAGAATGGTGACATCACATCGCATGACATTCTCCTTCAAAACTCAGCTGAATTCAGAAACATGTCTATGTTTAGTAAACGGAATGACCAAGGCAGACTTCTATAGGAAGGAATGCAGACATCTGACTGAGCCTGTTGTGGCAACACTGTACTTTCAGAACCTCTGAAAATCAGAGATAATCACAGTGCCCAACACGCATGTCATTTGAAAATCTCAGAACACTTCTGGTTCTGAGTGCATAAGAAAAGAGCTAATCAAACATTGTATTTAAAAAAAAATTATGAAGACTCTGGATTAACATAAAAATCTTGTCCAGCATAAAATCCCTAGCTGATTTATGAGTACCATGTTGAAAGGAGATAGAAGCATAATTTCTGATGTATGAATGAATTTTTTTCCATTCTGGAAACAACATCACGCAAGTATTGTAGACTGTGTTTCACAAGTTTCTCAGCAAACTCTTTTGCGTTTGGGCTATTTAGCTACCCCACTGGACGTTCCATAAAATATTAACAACGGTGAAAGTTTTAAAGGACTTTTAGCTAAAAGGCCTTCTTTAAATTTATTTTGAAAGGAAGTAGGAGTCTAACTCTTTCAAATCTCAAATTAACTTCTTGAAGTACAGTAAAATTAGAATTCAAGTTAATTTTTCTTACTGCAATATGAAAAAAATACTCTCTACCTTACTGTAGCTTTAAAGTCAGAATACAGGGAAATTACAGTAAGACAGTAAGCCAATTTAATTTGCTTAATCTGCATGAAGCACCCTCTTTACATATTGTGTAAAACTAGAAGTTTCAAGACATGCAATCAGCTATGTAATGTGACAGACTTGTGAAATATAAGGGCATTTTAATAATGCAGTTTGTTTTAAGCAGATTATGGAAATCAACATTTAAATAGAAGACATAAATTTCATCTCTGGCTCACAGAGATTGTCAGACCTACACAGAAATAAATCAAATGTATTTGTTTCAACACTCTTCAAGTGAGGGAAATGTTTAATATTGTGGCTGCCCCACTTCAGAAAAGATAGGAAAGTGTTAAGACTAAGTTACTAGCAGTCTTCCCCAGATTTAAAAGGCAGTAGATAAGTCTTTGCTATTGTACTACTAGTAAGATGAAGTCTTATTTTTTTGACTTTTTCTGAAGAGATTTTTTCAAATAAAAGAGTAATTTTTCCATTATTCCATGACTACCTTTGATAATTAAGAACAGTCAATGTATTTAGATTTTTTGCCACTTACAATAAAATGAAACTCATCTCACTGTGTGTAGAAAATATATTTAGTCTATATACTGTCCATTTTCAAGGATACAATCTAAAATATTAAAGTACACTTGGGAAGGATCAAAATGATTTATGTTAATAAAATATTAATGATTATTTACATGTGGTGATCAGACTTCATTATTCTATGTCTGAAAGGCAAGGATATTTAGGCAGGATTTTCTCTGTTACAGTAGAACAGATATAATTAAAATCTCTTGGACTGGCCTGAATTGCCCCAGGGAAGAAGTTCCAAAAAAGGATTTTAATTTGCTGAATTATGCAGTTTTGTGACAGAAAAATCTCCAAACCAGCACTCATGGCATGTGAAGATGCCTGGTACAGGCCCATTCTTGCTTTATTCTTTATAGATGCTGTATTCTGTTCCTCATACAAAAATTATCTCTGTATTTGCATGTCATCTCACCTTTATTACCATGTTGGGTGAGGAAGGAAAGACAGCTTATGTGAACAGATATTTTTGCTACCTGAGACTTGATTACAAATAGGTCTTTTAACACTTATCCTTACTAAAACTACTTCAGAATTCATGGAGATGCTTTTCTTTTCAACTTTAGAAACAAAAGCCTCCAGGCTTTCTCATTGGAGAAGTGTGGATATTGAGCAGTATTACACAATGTTTGTTGTAATGCAGTTGTGGCTTTAAGCTTCAACACTTTTTTTTTGTTGATCTCTTTCAAATGCTATAAAACAAAGAAGTTAAACAAATAAACTTTTAAATATGACATTACCACCGGGAAATCCTTTCATGTCCTATCATTAAATGTTGCTGCTATATCTAGTTATTGCAACTACAGTTAGGCCAAACTAGACTTCATTAACTTCAGTTTCTTTACAGTTAGGATATAAAATAAGTCTTTGAATTGTCTGACTTTAGTATTTGTTTGACCACTTATTTGTGTTTTGTGGCTGGTAAACAACAAAACATATGTGAAGCATTTCCATTTGAATGCGTACCACCTGGTGGTGAGAATCAACCCCTGGTTGCCACAAAAACTGCAGTATTTACTACCTTTGGCAGGTAGTGTTTGTGATAGTGATGATGATGATGATAATAATAATAAAAGATACAGAGATGAAAGGGTTTTGCTTTAAAAGTTTGAAGAGTAGTTTTTTAGCCATACGATGAAAGGGCATTTTGTTAGCCCAGTAGAAAAGGAAGGAACACAATCATAAGGGGGAAAAAGACTTGTGCATGGTAGCTCAAGGAATGCAATACATTAATTAATTAATGATCTTATGTGAAATTGGAAATAATATTTTCCTCTTCTAAAGGCAGAAAGGTGAACAACCCAGTATACCAAATGGACTGAAACTTCAGCAATGTTGTAGCCTGCTTAACTGTTTCAGAAATCAATATTTGCATTAATTTCTTAGCTTTAAAATACACTAGGTAGTCTGATGAGATGAAAGAGATTCTCAGAGAAAACAACAAATGTGAGAAAAATGCCTATAGGCCATTGGTTTGTGAGGAACCTTGAGGGAAAATATCTTTGACAATAAAATATGGCTTTCTTTGTTACAGAAATTTGTAATTGAGTTGGTTGCCATATTCTCTTTCTGCGCTCTTCCTCATTTAAACCATTGGACACCTGCAAATTCATTTTAAAGATATATATGTATCATCTGGTTTTCCTTATTGTCCCTTATTAACCTTTGTAAAACTTTCGTTCTCCTTGTCCTAATATATAAATCTCATCTATATATAATGGACCAGTTTAGTATAGTAACTTGTAATAAGATTGAGAAGTTTTCCTGGGCTTTGTTTGTAATTTTTAACAAAAAAAAATTTCATAATAAATGACCTTTTCATAGTTGTGCAGCTGTTTCTGGTTCCTCATGGTGGAGAGAAATACAGCAGGACATTGGTGAAAAAAACCAAACAGCGATCTAAATATTATTACCATCTCATCATACAAATGTATACGTGGGTGGATAGTAGGTTTAATTGCTTCATGAGGCTTTATGGAAATTTCTGGAGCTGTTAGAGCTGCAATTCAAAAAGCAGAATTTATGATTGCTTATCACTGGAATCTAAGCTGGTTGTTATCAGTAGTACATGAAAACTTTTACATATAGCATATCATCTTTTGCTACTAAGATAATGGTAAAGCATTTAGGTCCCTTAAACAATAAAGGAAAGATGTGAGACTCATAAATTAGAATCAGTGAAAAAAAGAATTTTCTGTGGTGCTTTTCTGAAAAGTGTTCTTCTTCCATGAAAGTGCCTCTGTAGTAAATCTAATCCTTTAGGCATTTAATCATTTTATGTGAATGTCTTGTAAATGTCTGTGCCTCACACTGAGAGCCAAGTGATCTTACAGTAAATATCATGGCAATAAGATGATGAATCTTTGTGTCTTGATAAAATGATGACTTGGATTACTTGATTACCACTTAGAAAAGACATCATACAAAAAGCCAAGACACTGGAAATATGAATATTGACAAAAGGAAGACGAGTAGGTAAAATACATATGAATTTGTCCTCACTTGAAAATAGACGCTCTAAAAGGTACATTTGAGACAATTATCTAGGCCTTGTAAAAATGTGAACATAAATATATACATTGTGGAAATGTGCAACCATACCTATTAGTGGTCTTTCATCCCAGAGTACTCCTGCATTTCTTTAAAATTGCATTCGAATAAATATTTCAAATAAATAATTGGAATATGTTGTAATCAATAAAGTTTATTCAGTGAAAAACAATTACTTAATCAAATAGAGATATAGACTATGCCACTTTAAGAGGAGGAAAAAAAATCTGTCTTTGTAGACTGGCAGATTATAACTGCGGGAAATGGAGTATCAGTAGTTTAAAAAGTTTTTGAATATCAGAATTGTCGAATCTTAGGAAATGTCTTAGCAATTTACTATATTAATAAACTATTTAAACAGGTCTATAATTTGAGAAAAAAAATGCCTTTTTTTCAAAATTCTGGAACTAATGTTGAACATTAAATGTTTAGTAAGCATCAGATAGCTGTTGCCAGTAAAATATCTTTTTGTGTGTACTACTTTTGGGACAGTCCTGAAGTTTTCAGGATCGAGATGACAAACAGGTTCCCTAGAGAGTAATGTAGAAATGTAGTTGAGCAAACTGAAATCCTTTATTCACTCTATAAGGGATTGGGTTTGAGTTACTGTAAGACTCCAAGCTCGCCTCACGAGTTCATCGAATTCACATTTTTATGTGAAAAAGATATAAGGTCCCAAAACCCACCTGGACAGATTTATTTAGGGGGCTGTATGTTCTTCTATTCTCTGAGGCTGTGCATAGGAAAAATGTGATGTTGTTCAGGACGTCAAAATAAAACGCTTCTACTGACAAACTTTGGAATAAAATGAAACTTGGAAAAAGTTTAAAGCATTTCACAAAGCATTGATTTAGCGAATTCCAACCCACTCAGGTTTAAGTGATCCAAATATCAAGAAAAGGAAATTAGAAGAAGACGACTAAGTAGAGAGAGAGAGAGAGAGAGTTATAGCTACCACCTTAGATCCAGTATAGAACCAGCTATGACAAATCCAAGAATGATAGGGCCATGAGTTGTGGGTGACCTTGTGGTGTTGGTTTTATTTGCTCTGGACTCCTACATCCAGCCCACCCAGGTGGCGCTTTTGACCTGCCAGCCATTTGGAATCTGGATTAGGAGCTCCAGGGGATGTGGTATGGGGTTTCGGGTGTGCCAATGGCTAATAGCCATTCTGGGCTGGACTAGAGGCTTCAGGGCTGGGAGGTATCATGGGTGCACTGTCCCAGTTTGGCACAACTTGCTCTGCCCCTGCCATTGATTAATTTCTTTCAGTTTTTCCCAGTTACAAATGAAGAACTTTAGGCTACAGCCTTCCAAAGTCTGCTAGCTTCAGAGGTTTGCTTCAGGCTTCTTGCTGCTCTAAGGAAATTGCTAGGAAATTATCAGAAAGAGGTTCACTTTTGGGAGGGGAAAAAATAAAATAGCAAAACAATATGCCTGTGGAAAAATGAAGAAGAAAACAAAACAAAACAAAACTGATGGAAACCTGGCAGTGCTAGCAGTAAACAAATGTGATGATCTTGCACTGTTGCACAGCAGACAAAAGACCAGTATGAGCCTGGGCTATTTACAAAACATGTGCATCAGAGCGCCCTGATCTGTGTGGTTTGTCTCTGAACCGTTGACCTTAGGCATGGCATTTTTCATAAATATATTTCCTTTCCCTGCTTTAAAACTGAAACAAAACTTTCTTTAGTGCTCTAAAAATCTCTTGGGATTGGATAAAGTTTGTGTGTTACTCCTCAGGCCAGTGTAGCAGTACCAACAGCTACAATAGGCTACTCCGATGTACTTTTTGTTCTTTTAAAAAAAATAAATAAGAGGATGCAAAGCTTTGACAGCAAGTCTAAATATGTTTATCACCTGCACTCAGATGGTTATCTAAATCTAACATAATTTTCAACTCTCTGTTATAATTTTTGTCAGTGAATGATTTGTCCCTACAAATCATGGATCTTTTTGACTGCAAGCTTATAAAACGTAGAATCATGGAATATCATGAGCTGGAAAGGACTCACAAGGACTGAGTCCAACTGTTGGCCAACATGGGTGAGAGTATTGTACAAAGACTTTTTGAACTCTGTCAGGCTTGGTGCTGTGACTACTTCCCTGGGGAGCCTGTTCCAGCAGCCAGTGACCCTCTGGGTGAAGACCCTTTTCCTAATAACCATCCTAAACCTTCCTTGACACAACTTCAGGCCATTCCCTCAGGTCTTGTCACTGGCCACCACAGAGAAGAGATCAGTGACTGCCCTTCCTCTTCCCCTCACAAGGAAGTGGTCTCCTCTACTCTGGGTTAAATAGACCAAAGATGAGGCCACCACAGTGCAGGACAGAGTGCATCAATCCCCTCCCTTGACCGACTGGCGATGCTGTGCCTGATGCTCCCCAGGACAGGGTTGGCCCTCCTGGCTGCCAGGGCAATGCTGATTCACATTCAACTCGTCATCAAGCAGGATCTCCAGGTCCCTTTCTGTGATGCTGTTCTCCAGCTCCTTGTTCCCCAGTTTGTACAAACATCCAGGGTTGCCCCATCCCAGGTGCAGAATCTGGCGCCTGTCATTATTAAACTTCATATGGTTGGTGATTGCCCGGCCCTTTCATTTGTTGAGGTCTCTCTGTAGGGCCTTCCTGCCTCTGAAGGAGTCAGAGCTCCTATGAATTCAGTATCATCAGCTAACTTAGTATACCTTCCAGTCCTGATCTAAGTTATTTATGAAAGTGTTGAGGAGAACTGGCACTAAGACAGATCCCTGTGGAACTCCACGAGTGACAGGTCACTAGCCTGATGCCATCCTATTTACTGTAGCTCTTTGAACCTGACCCATGAGCCAGTCACTCACCCATAACATGATGAGTTTATCAGGCTTTATGTTGGACATTTTGCAGGATGAATACTGCGTTCAAAACTTTCACTGAAATACAAAAATATTGCATCAACTGGCTTCCCTTCATGAACTAAGTGGGTTTCCTTGTTGAAAAAGGAAATTAAGTTTGAGAAGCAGGAGTTGAAGCTATGCTGGCTGTGACCTATGACTGTGTTGTCCTTCAGGTGTTTTTCAATACCTCCCACAATAATCTTCTGCCTAATTTTACCAGTCACTGATGTGAGATTGACAGGCTTCTGGTTTCCAAGGTCATCCTTCTTGCCCTTCTTGAAAACTGGGACAACATGAGCCAGCTTCCAGTCAGCTGGGACCTCTCTAGATTCCTAAGACCATTCAAAAATCATTGTGAGAGACCTTTCAATTGCATCAGCCAGCTCTTTGAGTATTCTCAGATGAATTTCACCAGGTTCCACAGACTTACAGGGATTCAGCTGAAGCATCAGATCCTGAGCAAGTTAGTGTCAACTGGGAGTTGATAATTCTCACAGTCATGTTCCTTCAGCTGAGAGCACAGGGACCTGAGTCATATACTTTTCAAATATTCTAACTTGTGGTTGCTTGCTATTCTCCCTGAGTCACAAGGACATCTTTCATAATGGTAAAACTGATCTAGTGAAGGTGTTGTTTCCCACCCACCCCTGGGAAACTCAGAGAAAGAATCATTGAAGTCACATAACAGTGTTCTCTGGCTGAACAACATACTCAACATCAGGAAGACTGAAAGCTTTTCAAGATGCAACATTTTGAGAACAATGCAAGATCTGAAAAGCACTTGCTACTTCTTTTTTATGAGCCTGGTTACTATCATGCTTCTGTACCAATTGCAATTCATCACTTTGATGCAATTATGATTGATTGCAGAAATCTTAAAATGAAATAAGGGAAGACCAGGTACTAGCTGATGTGTAAGGTAAAATACTAGTTCTATTAGGACTTTTACAATTAAGACATTCTACCAAGTGACAAATTCAGCTTGCTGAATGATTTCAAAGTGGGCAGTTGTTGAATCTTCAACACAGTTCAAGATAGTCACAGAGATGTCAGGAAAACTCATACTGTTAATTTATTAGAGCTAGACAATTATCACCAGGACAAATATTTCAAAAAGATGACTAGGACAAGATGATGAGATGCCAATGAATCAAAAGTTAGCATTTCCTTGATGTTGTCTTTATGAATGCCTTTTCATAGCTCAGAGTCTGTTGCTTGGTTGCTGTGTGATGCAATTTTATTCATCTGATTAACAGTTAATACAAGGTTGGATGTCACCATCAGACACCAAACGCTTGCAACACATAGGGTAAAAGCGTTACCCTGAAAAGTTGAAAGCAGCTGTTAGCAAGCTGTCAGAGGCTATTTTATATAACCAGTTGCATTTAGCAAATGGTTGAGAGGTAGGAAAATGACACATTACAAAGGTTTTCTCAAGAGAATTGAGAGCAGCATCTTCTCAGAAGACAAAGATCATCTTTTGGTGTCAGAAAATATTCTGTGTGACATCAAAGCTCATCAGCTAAACTGGAACATTGAACAGCACAGACAGTGTGAAAGACAAACAGTCCTATCTTTGTGAAGGACTGTGATATGCTATGACATCTGTGAAGACTGGACTAAATTCTCATGCATAGTTACACTCTGATCTGCTGAATTATTTGGAAAATCTAAAGCCCCATTTCAAGTACATTGGAGAAGATATTGCATAAAGTACCATTGCATTGAATTTACCGCAATTTGATTTTTTCCCCATAAATAGGGTGATTTACTTGATAATATCCTTGCAGTGTTTCAATACAATTCTTCCCCACAAAATTAAATTACTAGATCTTATTCACAGAGGTAAGTGCTAGCTTGATATTTAAAAAATTTGAAGCACAATAAGGATAAAATGTTTTCCACAGGCTTGAAACGTATAAGGAAAGTGGTTGTTCCTTTGATTAAAAGAACAAAAAAACTGCTTTCTGTGGACTTTAATAATCTGTAGTTGTGCATAGAATGTAAGGTTCTTTCCATTTCACTGCTCTTCTGTATACGATCAACAATATTGTTTCTAAATGCAATGACAGAATTGCAATTGCATTACAATGGAATTATATTTATCCAAGTATTTGCACAACACTCTTTGGAACAAAAAATGAAATGTTACCATCTTGACTGGCGACCTAGCATATTTCTGAAATGATTGTTTTGGAAGCAAAACCTTTGTTAATCTTCAAAACACTGCGTAACTCTAAGATATTAAAAACTGTCAAAAAATGTCACTCTGCTGATATTTGATTTCATTCCAAGATCAATAAATATGTACAAGGACATTAGAAATAACTCATCAGTAGAAAAAGTTTTCATGTCTTTTTATTTTTGTGTGTGTGTATGTGTGTGTGTGTTTTGGTTTCTGTTTCCTTTTGGTAAGAACTGACTAGGAGGACACCAAGAGAAGAGTGAAAAGAAAGTATGCAGGACAGACAGAGAGAAAAGAAAGACCAGGAGAAAAAGTGATGGGATGAAAGAGCAACTATGAAGTAGAGTGTGGAGTCAATGTGAAAAGACCTAAAAAGTTATGAGGCATAAATAAAGTACACAGCACATCAGTTGCTGATGGAGAAATGATAGTCAAAGTTGACGACATTTTCACTCACTTATTAGCAGCCTTTGCAGCTGCCATAAGCAACTTCATTTCTTCTTCCCCAAGACTCTTTTGTAGATGGTTTTACTGAGTGCAAATGTGTCACATTGAACCTAACATCTCCTGAGGGAATCTTTCCTGTGGTTTCCTGTGACCACAGAATTTAAAGTGAGGGATTACCATAGTTAATAGCCTTTTCATATCTCCTGTTTCATCCTGCCTTGTTCTGTTTCTTATCGTATGTGGAAGATGGGCTATTTGCAGTGCATAATGCTTGCAAATTTTGCCATGTCTCTCCTCATACATTATTCAGCAAAAAATATTCTGATCGTATAAACATTTATTTTGGAATGAACACTTTGGACTGAACACTTATATACAAACATATCAAGGTATGGGTTATTCATGAACTATTTGTTTTGATTTTGTTTTGAAGTCTTCTGTGTTTGTAGCACAATTGCAGAGGATGCTACTGTATTACTATTGCTTACTCTTCTGTTCTTAATAGGTTAAACAAGATTTTGTGCTAGCCATATGGCGAATTGTCAGCTAAGTACACAGGAATTGCAAGGCTATATTTTTCTGACAAGGGAAATAAAAGAACTATTTAGATACTTTTAAAAATTGAAAAGATTCTGAAAAGTGTTAAATTAAATTCATAGCTTTTATTCAAATGATTGTATATAAGCACTTTTTCTCAGTACTTACTCATGTGGAATAGTATCAATAGATACCCTCAAAGCAGAAAACAGTATTATAACTTATCCATGGATATAAGTGCCATATCTTGAGTAAAAGTAACGACTGTGGTTTCACTGTCCTGCAACTGTTGTCTGTGTTTGGAAAATACAGTGGTCTAGTATTGCCCCCTCCCCCAAGGCTGCCCCCCCTGCAATAGAACATGGCAGTGGAGCACAGGTTTTTACAGATGAGAGAAGGTGGTAGCAGCCCAGTGAAGGGATTGGTTTGCTAATCCTAAGCCAAATAAGTATTTGTGTTCCTCTAGTTCTGAACCACTCTGCATGTGAGACAATGAAAATTTTGCTGTCTTCCACTAATCTGCTTGGGGTTTTTTTTATCAGGGGCAACACTTAGATTTCTGTTAAAATAGGAGAGATGTTAGTTATAAATATTTTTGTTATTTATTTTTTTTACATTAGGGAGTGAATCTAACATGCATGATGTCTGCCTCAAAATTACTTGGCTGATAGATCTTGCACCTAACAAGCTGAACAGAGACTGAACAAAGGTAGTCTTGTAAAGGAAAATAGGAGAACAGGCTTTTTAACTGATGACAACTCAAAGTGAAACATGTCAAAAAATCAAATCGATTTTGAAAATTGACAAAATAAGAGCATAGATTTGCTTTTTGAAACCTTCTATGTTGCTGAAAATCATGAAAAAATGATTCTATAAAGAAAGATATACCAAGTGTATTGGTTGAAACTTAGAGACAATTTAGAAATAGGCACAAATATCCCATGGGAAAGATGATAAAGCATTTTAAAAAACTATCTAGAGAAATTATGAATTCTATATCTTTTCTAAATTAGAACTGGAAATTACCTTTTAACTACATTCAACTTGTTGGCTTTAGTATAGGTGGATATATATATTTGTCTGCATTGCCAGAAGAGGCAGAGAATGCAATTCAAAATCAATTCTGCTGTTGTAGGTTTTCCAACAGGATGAACAGAGAGGAAGGGGAACAACCATGATATACCTGTGTATCCATGACAGCTGCAGTATCTTTTATTACTTATTTGGCAGCAGCTTGCTCTACAACCACTTCTCTCTTCCTCCTCTAGGTAGTCCCTGTCTCTTGAGCCATGGGAGAATTTGCATGTATTTGTGGCTCATTTTATTTACAGAGCAGGTAATGGAGAGCAGGCTACACTAGCGAGCCTTTTTATGATAAGCAACCTCTGGATCTCTGAGAATCTTTTTAGTGACATACTGCCTGCATGATATATCTTAATCTTTTTCCTTAATGCTGCCCTTTCACATGTGAAACAGTGGCAAGTTTTACATAAATAAAACTAGTATGTATGTAATAGATTTACCATGTTTAGAATATCTGAAAACTAGCTGGCATATAATTTTAATTTATTTGACTAAACCCATACATTTTCTGCAATGCAACTCCAATTTGCAGTAAATATATCAAGTGACAGGCAGATTTTTTAAAGAGTTGAAGACAAACAATTTTTTCAACAGACAGATGAATGCCAGTAGTGTAAAGAATTGCAATTTATTTAAGAAACATGAACTTTCAAAAATCCCTTTTTGACATACTACTTCCATTTTTCTGTGTTATGAATGTGACAGTCTATGTTAGCACAGGGTAATGTAACAATGCAACTCAAAGAATCAATATATGAAAACTATAAGAATTGCTGGAGACATGTCAGAATCAAATTTCTACTGCTCATAGCAACTTTACTACTTAAAATGGATATTTTTGTTATGCAGATTGGCTAAATATGTTCAAAGCAGATGTTAAATTCACTGGTCCATGCCCTGAAAATCCAGCTGTCTGCTAAGCTTCACTGCAGACCTTTGCACAATCACCTCTATGTGTAGGAACAGAAGGAATTTTAAATAGAGAAGTTGTGCCAAGTCTCTGCTTCTGTGTGAATTTCATTTAAAATAAAGTTATATTTTAGTATTACCAGCCAAATACTCCACTGCTTTTATTCTCTGTGGTTTTTGATTATTTTGAATTGTTATGTTATCCAACTGTGGATTTAATACTTTAATAAAGCATACTTCTGAAAGTTGAATAAATAAAGTTGAATAAACAATGGACTGTTTATTGTTAATGGATTACACATATAATTCATTGCACTTATTAAAAACAAAAAAGAAAACCAAACACAACAGTCTATTTACTGAATATTTGTCTCCAGAGAAAATTTGCAAAGTATTAGCCATGCTATTTTTAATCATTTTACTAATCCACTACTTTTATTCACAGGTGGCAGTTAAGACAGTGTATTAAGATAGACAAGAAGTGAAATAATTAGACTAAGGTGAAAGAAAGAGGTGGAGGGCAGATGTTATAAAATCGTTAATCCTATCAGCTGCTTTTAGATGTCTTTGAATATCAGATATATAATAACAAATGTCATCAAAAATTAAATGCGATGATTCTAATTCTAATAAGAGTTATGTTCTAATCCTGAAATATGGTTCTTATGTTCAGTTTTCACATTTATTTTTGGTTTAGTGGAATGCACATTTAGATTATGCTAGATAAGGTACAGAAACAGACCTTGGGAACAGAGATCAGAATGTAAGATTATTTTTACTGGTATCACGTGGAAAGTCTTTGGGTTTTTTGCTTGCTACTCGGCTCAATGTTGAAAGTTTCTGACAAGGAAATTTTTACAGTTGAATAGCATCTAGCCCAAAGAAAATTTAAGATGCTGATGATCAAGAAACATGATTCAAATGAGTTAAACAAAAAACAATGCAGTGAACACTCCACATACAGTAGGGCATAGAAGTGATAATGACTATTAAAAGCAGAAAAAACCCTGGCAATTTTGCATGCAACTTCTTCGCTCCTAATCTATAAGCCTTCTTCTCAAAATAAAGAAAGAAAGAGAAAGCATGAGGATTGATGTTACTTAGTGATGTCATAGTTTTATAGCAAATCCATACCCAACCTGTCTTTAAAACAGCAGGAGTTAATTAACAGCTTTTGAAGCGTAATAGGATGACATAAATCACTGACTTAATTCTTTCATAGGATATCTTTTAAAGTCTGGTTTATAACAAGATAAATCAATTTTGGACCATCAATAAGGCAATCAAAGGCACACACTCTGACTGCAGTCATGCTTCTGGGGTAGTTGAAGGCACTATCTCACTATTCATGCAGAATATCCCTTAACTGTATTTCATTTTTGTGCTTCAGTCTTGAGCTTCAAAAGCTAAAACAACCGTGATTTACCTAACCTACTCTGGTGTGTACTACTAGCACGCAGTCCAAAGAATGGCTTTTGCCAAGGTTTACTTTCCACTTGCAGGCTCTGCAAGGAATTTGTGGGCTATGTTCACTCATTAATATGAGTATTAGGAAAATGAACATTAATTCACTAATGTAGTAAAAAAATACCATTGATATTATGGTAACCACATCATTATATTTGAGGAGATAATGGTTGTTCTTATAGTAAAAAGTATGTTATCTAATAAACTCACTAATGACAATATACCAAGTTCTCTGTTACACAGAGAAAAAATAGGCTGTGATATATGATTTCAATCTATGAAGCATGACATATTTATCTTGGCATATTAAAAAATGAAAAGTTGTGGCTTATTTTGAGACATAGTACAGATAAAAGCATATGTTAAAATATTCTGTCATAACATCCAGAAAGAGAGAAATTAATTTCTAAAAGCAAACTTCCTTTTAGGCCCAAGCCCATATTGCAGTTTTGGAAGGCCTGCTTCAGTTGCACCTTGATGAGTTTCGGGTAATTATTTTGCTCTCTTGCTACTTATTCATTTGAACAAGTATTTAATTCCATTTCACTTTCCTGCTAGTAACATTTTCCCTGTTGCTTTCTTAATATCTGTGATATTTGGCAGTAACAAGGGGAAACTCTTCCCTGCCCACCTGCCTTCTGTCTACTCAACACACTACTGGAAATCAACCAGTCCTTATCCCTTGGCATCATCACCTCTTTTCCATCCTACAAGACAAAAAGCACAGGAAAAATGTTCCTCCCCTCAATAAGATCAGCATTTACTGATGTGTTGCTCCTGCAGAGCTGAGAATGAGTACCTCTTTCTTTTGTTCATTCTACCAGAAGAAAAGAGGGCTGAAAGGATTTGAGTGAGGGTGCATATACATCTGTTACTTATTACATTTTGATTAGCTTGCTGCCTCTCTGTTTTCCTGCATATTATTTAGAATAATAGATTTGTGAGGCTAGATAAGCTTGGACACCTGAACAGTGGCTGGTAAATCAAAGATTTCCTTACACACTGAACTTTTTAACTATTAGGTAACTCAAGTATTCTGGCCCTGATGCCTTCTAGTGGATGGTCATAATTTTAGAACATGAAAACCACTGTCCCGCTCTCAAAATTTACCTTGTTTTAATCCTTCTCTGGAAGCTTGGGCAAGTGTGGCACATGACTGCAGCAGTGTGCCTTTCTGAATTCAGAAAGTTAGGCACCTGGCTGTAGTGTTGATGTGAGCAGGAACATGTTGGATGACTCATCATTGCAAACCCTGATACAGTATTTCTTCCTGCTTCAGTGAATGCTTCAAATGATTTGGTGATTTTCATGGAGTGTTTGCAGCACTTGCTTCACCTCAGTTATCTAATTGTCACTGCTCCTTGGCAGCCTGGAGGCTTTGCTGAATTTTCTGAGATGACATCAGTCATGAGTGTTTTTCCTTAAAAAAAAAAAAAAAGAGCTTTGCCATCCTATTCAGGCTCCATGTTTCTCCTCACAGAATGACAGAGCAAAATAGGGAAAATCAGCCATGGAGTTCAAAGCAGGTTACACTGTTACTTTTCATACAGAAGAAATTTATGTGAAGGAAATACAGGCAAGGCAACATAGGCAGTTGACAAGCAGAAATTACTTTATTAAATAACATGGAATTTCTCGTGCTGCAGTTCAGAATTGATCACTGTGATGATTCCTCCAGACCTCAAAATCTATTAGTTCCATTTAAATTAATTAGAGGTACCTATCCAGATTTGTAAGAAGTCAACTTACTACCTCCTTAATGAAAAAATCCTATAGTATTTAATTAGGATGAATCTGTATAATGTTGTGCTTATTTAATAAGATTACGCACGTATAGTAATTACTCTACAAGAAACTGAGATAATGGAAAATCACATGACTGTTTCTGAATTCAATACTATGTATTGCTGTGAAGTTTTCTGCTAGGTTTTACTGGGTTGCTTAAAAGAGCTATGAAAAAGCTACAACTTTCTTACTAACACCATAGGTATTCTAAAATCTTATGTGATATTTGCTTCAGTTAAAGAAGTATTTCATTTTGTCTTAAATTGGTTCTATGTACTGTGTGTAGAGTTGTAATTTTGTTACATGGAGCATATGTTGTGTATGAGAGAGCAGTGATATGCAGGCCAGAAATCTAGTTAGAGGTGTGTAACTGAAGAAAGAGGTTTGACAACAGCTCTGGATGGAAGAACAAATACATATGTCTATTCTTCAAAAGGACAAATTGGAATCTGAATGAATCAGTTTGGGAATCTGTACAGACTCTGATTTTCCCAGAGACATTGCACATAGGCTATATAATGGGATGATAAAGTTCAGTACCTGTAGGTGTGTAGTATTTAGGAAGAGCATGCCTGCAGACTAAAATTCTCGATAGATTCTTGATAGAAAACTAGTAATTGGTAAAAATGCATAAAGCAATATCCAAAGAACTAATTAAAATTACACAGAAGGCAGCTATGCTTCAGTTCCTTGGTATGACAGCTGGATTTCGGTCCTTCAGGAGTTTGACAATGTGACTGTCCTACACCACTGTGATCACCACTACACACTGTTCTACTGGCTGCCTGCCATACTGCCTGAGTACCCAAGAAACCTGATTGCTGTGTCACATCCTCAGTTTTGCAGACCTGGGCTCCTGCTGGTGGGATAAGCAGACTTTGGAGTGATCAAATGTGTCTATAAAAAAAATCTCCTGAAACTGAAGCAAGTTTGTTCAGTTTCTGGAATGCCAGTAATTTGCTGTGAAATCATAATAAATTGATCTGGGCCATACATAATAAAAATAGTATTCTCTACAGTTATTTAGTCCTTCTTTCAAATATGTATCAGTAATTTACCGAGCAGCTCAATGCCAAAAGATACAGCAACGCTTTAGGACTTCAGAGGTCATTAATATTGGTCATAAGCACCTCCACAATAGTCTTATCATTTGACTCTTACCAAAAATAATGATGTTTTCTACTTGAGTACAATACAAAATTAGTCCTGAGGTTTTTAAATTTTTTGGTGTATCATGTTTTTGGAAAAACTCATAAAAATAAATAAGAACTGTATTTGCATTTAGAATTCCATATATGCAGCATATGCTGATTTTGAAATCTATGCCCTAAAGAGCACCTCCATGTTCATTAAATTAATTGTATTGTTTTTGTCTTAACTAGAATCAAACTTTAGTATCCAAAAAACTGATATGCTGAAAGAAAGGGACTTTTTTATGTGTGTTTTCTTTCCAAGGAAACTGTATATTTGCTTGCTTGCTGGTAATTCAAATTAATTATGAACAGCCTTTTAAAGCAGATAGGTTTTTTTCTCTTCATTATATTTTAATCAAAAGTTTTGGAGAGTTTCCTTTTAATATAGCAGGTATGTATCCTCTGGTTGCCACAGAATTAGATTTTTATGTCTAAAATTATGCAGAGACTGATTTAAGATGTGATGAAGCCTCTTCAAGTTACAGTTGTCTGGTGTACACTGTGGTAAATTTTGACCTTGTCAGGTGAAGACAGTTGAATTATGATCCAGCCTCTGTGAGAAATGATATGTCTACCATATTAGATTAATTTCCTGTAAACTTCACCATTTTGCATTACCAAACCTTGTAAATGTCATCTTTATCCATCATCATGCAATATTTTGATGTTGCTTATGGAGCAGTTCTCATTTAATTTTTGGCTTTTCTACAGTTCTATTTTACTTTAAATATATGCTTTTAAAGTTCTATATTTTTGGTTTTGTCTAAGTCTGCACAGTAGCCATTAAAAAGTTAATTAACATGGCTTAGTTTCTCTATAAATTATTTGACAGAACTTCTCTTTGAGAAAGACTGGATTATTTTTTTTCCTTTTTTCATATTTTCTGTGAAGAAAAAAGAAATGCTCAAATTATTGTTGTAATTAAAGCAAGGACTGAAATAAGGAAAGTCAAAGATTTAATCTCATATTCAATATTCTTTCTAACTAGCTGTCTGTCTGCCTTTGACTTAATTTGTAGCATTACTCTCTAATGAAGAGAACTTAGATCTATGAAAGGAAAATAGAATAATTTATGGAAATCTGAAAATCCCGACATATATTAAAAGGAAAACTGAGACCCTAAAGACAGGCCTTTAAATCTGTACTCAAAGTGTTTCCTTTTCTTCTGTGAAAACTATGTGTAAAAAGTAATGATGAGCAGGGTTTCCTGATAAATTACATTGGCTTAGCCAATCAAAAGTACAAAAGAAATAGCCTATTTCCCAAGGGTTATATGCAGTGGAAATTCTCATCCATCTGCTTAAATCTTTCAACTATTAACACTCTTGAGGAATTGTGTTCCTAATGAGAATGCCACATTGTAGTTCAAGCTAATTTATATTGCAAATTTATTTTATTAAGCTGAACTCAGAAGGTGAATTTTATTCCCTTTGTTCTTATTCCACTATTAAAGATTTTTATCTGTCATGGAATATCCATGTAAATGGATAGTTGGGGCTTTTTTTTAGTTCTGTTTACCTTTTCAGCTCCTCGTAATCAAAGGTGAGAATGCAAAAGTGTTGCCTTTAAATGAGATTGCTCTAAGCTCTATCCTGTTGATTGTATCCATCCTCAAATATACTACACACAAACTGTTGATTTTCTACTTCAGTTTTTCAATAAAGATGTCTTTTGGAGTGTATTGATCAAACTGTTTAACTTTGAAAATAAACAGTTTGTCCCAAAGGAACTTTTTTTATTTTTTAGCTTCTTGTAAAGGCTTTTCATTCCATTTAAATTAAAATATGGAAAATATGATGTTTTATATAGGAGAAGTGTTTCTAAGTTCATTTTTTCCCAGTTCATGCTATTAGGGTACTCTGGTATTTTAAACAATTTTTTTTTTTACTTTTCCAGTCCTTATGAATATGTGTCACATTCATCTCTCGTGTATTCTTCCAGCAATGGCAGACACCTCTCTACACTTCTGAGCAGCTCTAGGTCAATATTTGGTTTCTTTAATCCACTCAAACATTTTTCCATTTTAGTTCCAATCTGTTCAGTCATCTTTTTTGTTCAGTTTCTTAAAGATTGACACCACTGCTACGCATTGTGATAAGAGATAAAGAACAATTAAGGAAACTATATTTCTGACAACTGTTTCCTTAGGGTTTTCATGAATTTGTAGATTTTTATACTTCTAGGTATACTTCTC